>JABWTJ010000328.1:544308-826485 GCA_016801875.1 Solanum sitiens
TGAAACGGAACCTCACAACGGTCCGTCATGTCTGTGACGGTCCATCCTGCAGGTCCGTCACAGACTTCAGAGAATTGCTCTCAGTACCCAATTCTCAAGAGTTGAAGTGTTCTGAAACGGAACCTTACAACGGTCCGTCATGTCTGTGACGGTCCGTCCTGCAGGTCCGTCACAGACTTCAGAGAATTGCTCTCAGTACCCAATTCTCAAGAGTTGAAGTGTTTTGAAACGGAACCTCACAACGGTCCGTCATGTCTGGGACGGTCCGTCCTGCAGGTCCGTCACAGACTTCAGAGAATTGCTCTCAGTACCCAATTCTCAAGAGTTGAAGTGTTTTGAAACGGAACCTCACAAGGGTCCGTCATGTCTGTGACGGTCCGTCCTGCAGGTCCGTCACAGAGTTCAGAGAGTCGATTTCAGCACTCAAATATAAGAATTCCAAGTGTTTGGAACGAGACACCCTCGACGGTCCGTCGTGCCCATGACGGTCCGTCGTTGGATACGTCGTCTCAGACAGTTTTCCAAAAATAAAATCTGCTGCTCAAAACGACTAAGCAGGTCGTTACACTAATTTATCAACATATGATTTACAATTGTAAGCTTCTTCATGATGCCTAATTACCTTCATAACCCAATAAAACACATTGTTCTAACTTGTTTTGAATACTCTATAAATTCACACGCTGCTTAATTTGTTTAGTATAATATAGACCTTTTTAAAAATATAAATATTAGCATTAGTAACGAATATATAATCCAAGTTTTATGATCCTTACACTGTAAATTTGACCACACAATGAGTTTAAAAGGAAACAAAATGACTTTTTATATTAAACATGTCAGATACTTCCTTCTTTCTTAATTTATGTAGCACCATTTTATTATCAATCTGTTAAATATGTCTATATTTGAAAATAATCAAGATATACATTATTTATTTTACTATTAGTGAGAACTTTTATAGCCACACAAACATTACAATTTTTTTGTTTCATGTAGAGTCAAAGTAATATTGTATTTAAAGATAAAAAGATATGAAGTTCAAAGTTCATCATATTTCAATTAAGAAAATACTATTTTTATCATAATAGATTAAAGAGGAAAGACTGTCACATGAGATAGAAGAAATGAAGTATTCATTTTAATGTCAAAATTTTTAGTTTATAATTAAATTACAAATATAAGTATAAGAAACCATAACATATAGATTAGTAATGTATTTACCTGTCTTGGGAAGTCAATATTCTAAAAGATAACAATGCTTGTGAGATCTCATCACATCAACGATTTTTATGAAATCTTGATTAATATTCTCAATTTGTCATTAGAATTTATCATCACTTTTCTCTTCATTAAACTTTATTCTTTCTTTAGCTTCTTGTTTGAAAAAATTTGGCTGCATAACCACAACATAAATAAAGATATCAATAATTATATTACTTTTTTACTGTCAACTTATAATTAAAAAATGTGAATATATAATTTAATCCTCACATTGTTATTAACGAAAATTATAATCACTTGATAGAAATGAATAATAAAATATTCATTTGAAGAGAGATTACAAATAATCTTACAGATTCATTGAGAAATAATGATCGTGACATACAAATAATTGCTAGTTGGAGAATCTTAGTAGCTATGTTGGTTGACTAGCTGAACTTACAATTTTTTGGTGAGGATTTGACTCCTACCTTGTAATGCCCTCCTCCATTTTCTCTTTCTCTAAACCGAATTTTATTTTTGTCACGACTGGGGAGCACCCACTAGAAGTAACATGGCGTACTTGACCTCTCGGAGCTCTTGTACAAGCCTATGGACATCATTCATCGCACTGTCATAGGAAATCTAGCGGAAAATTTAAAACTTTTCATAACACATCATATGCTAGAATCATCACTTCATATAAACATAAAATAGGTCATAATACATAGTTAGAATCTATGTCTCTTTTGCCATGTTAGACTTAACGTCAATAGAGTAGCATAGGGACACGACCCTTAACAACATAAAATAATAACTAAGATATTACATAAACTTTGAATAATAACTTGACATAGGAAATATGGAAACCATGAAAAACCATGCATTTAAAGAGGATATTTTGTTAGAAATCATGCAACATGTCTTTTTAAAGAATCTTCATAAACATTGGCACAATCACACAATATAGTTCAAATACTTCATATAGGCATAGACACTATTCATGTAAACACACCAAGCCACATATATTGCATTTAAGCATATCAATCATACTTATAACATTATCTTCTTTTACCTTAATTCATTAACTCCTCAAGTAACCCTGTAGTAACACTTGGTGCAATGCATGAATAGTCTCCCATTCCACTATCCACACTCAAGCATCACCTTAGGGCATCTCCAACCCTACCCTCTATTTTACTCTCTAAATATAGAATTCTCTATTTATTTTTTCAGACAATCAACTCCAACACAATTTTCTATTTTACTCTCTAAAAAGAAACTTTTTTCTCTCTCCTCAATATTATATTATTATTTCTATTTCATTCTTATTTTCTTATTTCATAATATAAATCATTTCTTCTTTTTTAAAATAATCACTCTAATCTTTATGTAATACAAAATTTTAATTTTTTCAAATTCTTCTTTTAATACAAAATTATATTTTATTCTAAATAACATGAATTGCGATAAATATTATTTATAATACATATTAATGAACGACTCAAATAAAAATGGAATCACTAATGAAATATAATTGGATCATAAATTTTGTATTATCATAAAGTTTATTTTAAATCTTACATAAATACTCAACTTTTAAGATTATTATGTTACTCTTATGAATGTTCTATTAATGTATTACGGAGTTCAAAATGAGTATTTTTTGTCCTCATTTTTTGTGTGTAGTTAAAAATTGTATAAATTACCAATTTCATCTTGTATCTAATTATTTCGTGTACTAAATTACTTCCCATATTTCATTTTGAACTATTGAATCAAATATTTTCATACTATTTAAAAAAGTATAATTTGATAATATATCACTATAACATAAAAAGTAGATTGTTTGAATTATCATGTACATTTTGTGTATATTTCATAATGAAATATAATTGTTATCTAAATTAAATATTTAAAATGACCAAAAAAATTAAAAAAACAATAATATGTTTTAGATGTTATATTACTTAGAAAATAATTACAAATATTAGAGATTTAATTAATAATCTTATATAATATAATTAATAGTAAAATAACTTTAAGTAAATATTTAAAGTGACAATTTCTTTTTAAAAAACAGAATAAAAAATGATTAATTTGGCGGAAGTAGTAACTTGTTAAATGTTATATTGCATTAGAAAATAATTACAAATGATAAATATTTAATGAGTAATATAATAGAAATAATCATATATTTATATAAAAGAGAACCCTAAGCCCGCCTATGTGGCGTCACCACAAGTCAGGATTCTCTTTTAACTTATTTATTTCAAAAATTAGCCTTCCTTTATATGAAAAGTAGCGACTTTTACAAAAAGTTGTGACTTCTTATTACGAGTTGCGACTTTTACGAAGAGTTGCGTCTTTTATGAAGAGTTGCAACTTTAATGAAGAGTTGCGACTTTTATGAAGAGTTGCAACTTTAATGAAGAGTAGTGACTTTTATTAAAGATTGTGAATTTTGTGAAGGATTTTGACTTGTCCAAAGAGTTGTGACCTTTTCAATAAGGCACAATAAAAATTTACTCACACTACCCTTTGTTGTCTATAAATAGAGTGATTTCCTCTCATTTCAAAACAACAAAAAATTTGAACTTCTTCTTCTTCTGAACAATTAAATATTCGTGTACTTTGCTCCTGACTTACTGACACCATTGTTTTTCTATCAACATACTGGTGAATAGAGTCGTTCTATCGTGAGAGAATTCTTTCCTTTAAACCTCGGGCGCTAGAATAAAATAATTTCCTTAAAGGAAGAATGTGCATTAAGTAGGCTCGATGTTTTCCTTTATATTAATTTTATTATTACAGATCCTTATATATTTTTTACGATCATTAATTTATGATTAAGTTTTATTTTTGAGTACATGTTTTAAACTTTATCTTTTATGTTTATGCTTGTGATCATTATGTTGAAGTAAAGATATGTTAATCAAGAGTTTAATGTAATCATTAGACTATTGGTGTCATGTATTAGAATTCTTAAACTTGTAAAATACATGACTTTGATCTTTATAGAGTTTTCAGTGGCTAAAATATTCATGGGATGTCCAAGAAGCGAATTTGAGTGTTGAAAAGTTATGGTGGTCCACACTACCTTAGATAATTATTTATTCAAATTTCTATCTTATCGAAGCATTCAACCGATTAGTGACATCCAAAAAATAAAGGAATATAGTGGGATGATAAGTATTGAACTCAACCTTAATCAAACGTTTGGGTTTCAAATTTTAGATTTGAAGTCAATGAATTACCCCCAAAGTAGGATGAATATATATTAATTAAATATTAAAGAAATAATTATCTCCTTATAAATACATAAACAACAAATATGTATTTTGACTATCAAAGTAGTGTCATCGACTACTTATGATTTTTAATAAGGGACTTGCCAAGATATCATTTAATCAAAATTATTTGAGCGCCATACGTTATTTTATTGAAATCCGAGGGATGTATTTTTATATTTTAATTAACTTATCAAGTACGCAACTAACTATATAGGATGTATAATATTAAGATTTTGTATGTAGAGACCTTGAATAGGAGAAAACCTCTTGCAATTGATGAATAAAATGTTTGTACCACCTTTTGAAAATGCAGATATAGACAATGAAACAATTACATATATTTTGAAAAGACTTTAGTGATGAACTACTATAGTAAAATAAAGAATTAATAACAAAATTCATAAAGACATAGAATCAAATCTTTTTCATTTTAAGATTAAAAAAATATTTCATTTCTTCTTTGGATAAAATATTCTTGATAATTTATTGTAGGATTGTACCCTCTCAAAAACACTTATATTATCAAATGTTCAGAAGTAGATTATTGACGTAGTTCACCATCGTGCAAAGCGTGGGAAATTTACCTAGTATTATAATAATCAAAAAGTAAAATAGAGAGGTGAATAGTATTTATCCAAATTGAAGAATAGAGAGTTAAATAGAGAGTGATTGGAGAACCCATTCACTGTTTTACTCTCCAAATATAGAGAATGGAGAGTAAATAGAGATGGGTTGGAGATGGTGTTAAGGTCACCAAGGTGAACATTCATACAACCTTCATTAAGTAAAACATAGACATTTATGGAAACATAGAATATCATGAGACACATATTTCACATACGACCCATCATACTTCATAGACCACATAGGAGACTCATTTCAAGACAGCATACAAGTCAACACTACCAATAACATCATAATAGGCAATAGTCAACAAATACATGCTTGGACTTCATTTCATTAAAACTTCATAAGATCTTACTCATAATCTCAATCTAAGTCTACTAGTGCAATGTACATGTGAAGCCCCATAACCTTACACATACCAAGTAAACTCACGAAGAGACCACAAGACTTATCATTTACTTCATAAATAAACATGAAAACTATAGTCAACTACATGCATGAGTAGGACCTTCATCATATGGCAAGTAAGACCAACATCATACTTATAAGGTAAGACCTCATCATATAGTCTATAAGACCAACAATATGCATCTAAAGTAAGACCTCATCATATAGATACAATAGGACTCATATTATGCATATTATCATACAAGTAGGTCATTACCATAATGTCATGTACAAAAGGCATATACATATATATATACATATACATATAGAACACCTTCTTAGAACTCCCTTTAAGAGCTACTTGTGAAATGTATAGGTAAAGTCTCATGCCTTCACCTACAACAGGAAACTTAACTTAGGTTATCCTAGTTATGGTTCATTACTTTACTTCTATTGTACATTTTAATTTAGGGAAACCCTAGCCTTAACCGACAATAAGTCCATGTGAGCTAAACATGAAATCTGGTGTCATAGAACCGCACATCGAAAGGAGGTTCTCTACATTCCAAGGTAGAACATTAACATCATGCTAGCATATTAGGTGGATCCACTTTCTAGGTCCTATGTGGGAAACATAGTTAAGGAACTAGGAGATATGTCTTGGACCCTCTACATGCCCATTAGCATTTGAGTCCTCATCTCATAAGAAACCATAGGGTGAATCTCCCTCCAAGGGGAGTCAACACCTCTCATTGTCAAGTTCACTCGCTGCTAAGCTAAGTTCCCTTTTTGAAAAGCCTTTATTAATATTACTTTCATAAAAATAGGCTTTAGGAGATTAACCCCTCATATGATCAACAACCTAACTCATGCGAGAAAACCTTTCACATGGACATAGCATATTCAAGCACAATCTAGTTTAGAGTACAATTGAGAACACCTTTCAAAGGACCCTAATTTACTAGATTATCATACATGTTTCATATATGCATTCATTTTTGTGTGTGTATATGTTCATATATGAGGAACCTTTCACATACCACATTTACACACTACACATATGCGTACTTCATCATATTATATACTTGATATCATAACATTTACTTTCATGTTCATAGCTTAATCATGCCTTCATATTTTTATGTACATAGAGTAATCACCCTAGGAACTATTCTATCAAGGTACACATGTGCAATGTATAGGAAAAGTCCAATACACTTAATCATACTAGTATACCTATCAAGTTATCCTAGTTAAGATACATTTTCATACTTTCATGAACATATACTTAACATACATAGTAATAGACAATAGTTCATATGAGAATTATCCTTTCATTAGCCACTATGTATCTATCCTACTCATACATGCATGAAGTGTGAGTGTCTGTACATTGGTCAACATGATCACATAATGACTATCAACATAATATTGAGGCAGCCACCCTCTTAAGATCACAATACACATTCATGCATAGACTACACACCACATTATAGCGTAGGAGACAAGACATCTTCAACATTTGAATCTAGGACTACTAACCATGCGTTAGAGAACACATTCTTGTAGGGGTACATAGGTAGGGGGTCATCCATCAATGTAATTTCATCAATGATAGACACATAGACCATACCTAACCCTAACACCTTTATTCAAACATAGTAGACATTATCAACACCTAGAACATGATACTAGCATTGGAAACTAGACATATAACTTCACATTATGTGATCATCATAACAACACATTCACAATACATCAATTTGCCTTCAAGTACATGCTCATAACATATAGATAATGACAAGGAAGTAAACACCACTACCATAAGTGGACCTTACCACACAATGCCATTCAAGGCCAATTCAACAATCAATTTTATACAAAGTAGAGGAAATAGGGCAATCTTACCAATTCTCCAAGCTTTGATCATCATTGATCAATTACCAATAATTCACCATCAATTAATATAGAAAAAAGTAGAAATAGGCATAATAACATAATCAAACCACAATTCAATCAATCTAACATCAAGATCACAATGCCCATATTATAGGCTAAATTGAGAAAATAGGAGGATCATGGGTTTTTCATGAAATTGGAGATTGAAATTCATCATTAAAAAATTATTCAATCATCAATTCATCATTAGGATGCTTTTTAAATCAATTTGAAAATGAACCATGGCTAGATTGAAAGATAAGAATTTGGATCATAGAATCTTCTTTGAGAACCTTTGAAGGAACTCTTTAGATGAATGGTTAACTATGGATGAAGGATTACCATACCTCATTACATAGCAGGGCCACGAAAACTTGATGAAGAAACCATGAAAATCCATCGTCTAAGTTGTTCTTGAGCTTCATCTCCAACGGAGGTTTCTAGAGAGAGTTTGTTTGGAGAGGGAAGGGTGAAATTTGATGAATAAATTTGGCAACGGGGTTTTGATGTTATTAACTAACTTAATATACCCAAAAATAGATAAAATAACTGCCTAGGGTCTATTTAGGACGTGAGGTGACTTTCCCATTCACCCCTTTAATGGACAACGTGCATGGCAAGCAGTTGCAGGCTGCATCGACGGAGGGCAGTCGACAGAGCGTCGTCTGATCGACGAGCCGTCCTACTGATCCGTCGTTTGTGACTGAGACTCCTTCCTGGGGGTCTGAGATCACACTTCTAAGTTTTCAGCAACGCCCCCAATCGACGGGGCGTCGATGAAGGCACGATCCTTTGATTGCATGGTCGTCGTTTGGACACTACCAAGGCAGTGTCTAGGCAACACTTGGGTCCTCCTCAACGACCCTTTGGGTGGTCCTTGGGGAGTCGTGCCCGAACGTTTCAAACCTAAATATTATTTTATCCATGTTAAGGTCCTTCCCTATCAATTTGAGTACCAAACAACACGTAAAACATGCAAAGGCACACTTGAACACACTAGTACGTCCAAAGACTAACTTTCGAATGTCTTGGACGTTCTTCGACGTTTGACCTCCAAATCACTTATACACATTGTAAAATACCTTTTTAGGCACATGTGAGGCTCTAGACACCTTAATTCATGTTTGAGGGTCCTTACAATTTTATTTTTAAAATAAAGAACAATTTGTAGTTTGGTAAGATACCAACAATAATATGAAGTTTCTTGTCTTGGATGATTTAAGCAATTTGACTGATCAAAATTTATTTTTTCTTTTTAAGATTTTTTTAGTGTACCAAAAAAAAAATTACAACATAGATTTGGCAATGAAAGTAGACAAAACTAATGAAGAATTATTTGGAATCAATTATCAAAGCTAACAGTCAATTAGTAATTTTTACAAGAAAAACATGAATTAGCTAGGAAATTCGTCATTGAAAATTATACAGCTAATAGTATTGTTTGAAATTTTTTTCCCTAAATATTTTAACAATTGAGTTTTGATGTTTAGTGATTTTTTTTTAATTTTTTTTTGTAATGATAAAATGGAATAAAGAACATTTTATTTGAAATAAAATAAAATTTAGTGCAGATTGTACCAATTTGTGATACTTTATTTGTGCTCCATCACCTAAGCTTTAGAAAAAGACAATATATCTTTCAATATATTGTATATCTCCTAGATACACCTAAGCTTTAGAAAAGATAATATATCTTTGAAAATATTTTGTATCTCCTACATAATTTTATTTTTGTAAAAATCATCATAAATGTGGATCAAATAAAATATTAGTGAAAACTCATAATACTTTAAACATCATAAGTAAAAAATAATTAAAAAGAAAAAAAAGAGGGATTTATGAAAAACATGGAGTATCCCTTAGTTTGACTTGCTCAGTCCAATAATCTCTATAAAAGTCTTTGTAAATTTATATGTCATCAACTTTACGAATGCATTCTCATCCTCTGCTTCATCACTAAAATTTGTTTGATATAGACACTTAAAACATATTTTGAACTTTCATACCTAACCTAACATTTTACATATGAAAATTTAAGAATACATCGACGTCAATCGAAAATTGAATTTGAGAATTTGGCAGCCATAATTTCCCGATTTTCTAACCCATGACGTCGCGCTGAACATGACAACACCATATCTTCTTCAACTTTATCCAGTTTTTAAAGAAAAAAATTTGAGTGTTTTTTTAGAGGAACTCAATTAATTGGTGAATTATCATCCAATTTTCTTCTTCTTAAAATAGGCATATCTTGCATTAATGAGTAGTTGTTAGATTGATAAAAGTCTTATTTTGATCAAATATGGTTTGAATGAATCAAGACCAACTAATGTGAATGTGGTAAAAATAAATAAGTGTTTTGTTGTTTATTTTTGCATTTTCTCATAAAAGTCATGGTATATAAACTATATTCACTTTCTTAAAATAACATATTTTACGATATTAGTGTTTTGTTATGAAATTGTGCAATTTTTTCCAAGTTGAATTTGGAATTTTACTCACTTTTTAAAAAAGAACTTTCCGAATTTTATTTTATAAAAAACAAAATGAAGCAACAAATTTTATAAAACACTACTGATGTGGGCCCCCATTCAAAGTCTGGAGAAATCTCTATTGATTTTCCTTACTCACCACACTCATAGTAGGAGTAGGAACCACCATATACTAACAAGAATATATGAATATAGTGAATGGTCACCATAACCAGAAAACCTCTAATACTAACCCTGATAAGTCTTGACCCAAGTTGTAGAAACCTTGTCTAAAATATCCTCCCTCAAACGTTTGAATAACTGTATGAACATGTATACTGAACCGAGGATGAAACCTTCATATGAGGTACCACAAAAATAACAAGAAGTGCAAGATCTCTTGTTCTTCAAATCCATAAATTCCTTGTGATGAATAAGCTCAACCTCCATGACCTCATAACTGCTCTTTGAAAAGAATCTCCAGACGAGGTTGTCTAATAAGTTGCGACACAAATATAATAAGTCAAACTTCTAATGAATCTAAAAATTCTTAGTTCATCTGGTAAAATCACCAAAGCATGGTGAGACAAGGCATGAAACGTTTTCCCAAAATCAATCTAAAATATCATATTAAGTCAAGTACTCAAAATGAGACCACTTCTCTTCTTGCAAGTTGCAGGGAATGAACCTGATGGTCTAGTATCGACATCAAACCGCCACCACTTCATGGATTGGCCACACATGTGAAAAGTAGTGTAATCCACTCTGTCAGACTCCACCAACTGCATATTTTGTAACATCTCATGACAACTTATTCTTTCCTTGTCCACTATAAAGTGGATCTATCCTCTAGAACCTCTAAAATCTCTTATTCTCCTCATTATACATAACAGATTTGGGCATAACTCGTACACCAAGACCTAAAAAAGGCATAGCATCAAGTCTAAAAGTTGTTGCGGTTGGATAGACTGCTCGATCCTAAACACCTAGGTTTAGATGTTGATCACAAGTTTATCTTCCTTTCCTAGTATAAAAATAGTCCAAAGTACCTGGTAACGTACCAGTCTAAGTGATACCCTTAACCAAGTCAAATACTTAGACTATAGTATCACTATTAAAAAAATAGATAAGAAAGACCTAAAAAAGAGACCTAAAAATAGGTCGCTAAAAAGAAGACCTTATCAGGTCGCTATTCTACTAAATATTTTTGTAGTTATTTTTTTTAAAAGAAAGAGACCTCAGGAGCTTGGTTAAATAAAAAAGAAATCCACCAAATAATAATAGCGACATGAAAAAAATTAGATCGGGTAACCCATGTAGGTCAATTCGGATCCATGTAAGAGGATATATATATATATATATATATATATATATATATATATATGTTTTATCCCTTTAGAATTATAAAAGGGTGATCATAGGAGAAACTAAAGTATCTTTTCATTCTCTACAATTTAAAAAGAACTGATACTTCTTCTCCTTCTTCCTTCTCCAATTGCACTGTCCGTGTGATGAAGGTTTCTTCTGCAAAAATTGTTGAAACGAATCACTGTAACATGTACGATTTTAGATTGTGTCTTTATATAGTGTAGTTCATGTTTATTGGATCTTTCATAGGGAAAAAGGTTTATAGATTTAAAGTATGGGTGATTTATAATTAAAAGATTATGCTTAGTTTTGGGAATTGTTATGAATTGGTCTTGCCAGCCTAATTGTCTTGTTGATCAAATTTCTATTTCTTTTTCCACAATATAAATATGACGATCTTCCATTAACTACTGAGTTTATTATCAAGCAATTGCAAGTTTTATTTTAAATATTAGGTGAAGGTTGCATGATTGTTTGAGAACTTTTGGTATTCGCCTTAGAGCTTGTTTGGTTGACTTTTCATTTTCTACTTTTAAGCCAAAAACTATATAATTTATGGGTTTTGGCCTAATTATAGCATTTTAGTTTAAAACTAAGTGCTTATAAACACTTTTATTAACTTATCCAAACACTTCAAAAGTACTTAAGGTATTTTAGCTTAAAAACACATAAAAAAGTCAATCCAAATGGGTTCTAGTCTTTTTTAAGGTAAATGTTTCACTTAGTTGCAAGGATATTTTCTCCCAAACCATAGACCCTACCCTCTGTCCCTCATCCACTTATTTTTGTTATTCATAATCTCCAAGTATCCTAACGCTACCCACAACCACAGACTCAACATAGAAGTCACACAAGCTGGAGGATACAAACTTAAAATGTCCTTTTTAGCACATGCAAACGTAAGTCAGCTGAGTGACT
Organism: Solanum sitiens; assembly: GCA_016801875.1. Classification (NCBI taxonomy): domain Eukaryota; kingdom Viridiplantae; phylum Streptophyta; class Magnoliopsida; order Solanales; family Solanaceae; genus Solanum; species Solanum sitiens. The sequence goes on from JABWTJ010000328.1 coordinate 556,514, forward strand.
TTCATAATGCTTGCGAAGACTATTTATATAATAACTTTTGCTTGCAGCCATGAAAAGGTAACTCTAACATGAAGAAAACATTCTTTCAAAATGCTTCATGATTAAAGTAGAACAAGTCTACAATTTGATTACTAAGATAACGGAATCACCAAGTATTTAAAAGTATGTTACATTAGTTTCATAAAGTTGGAAGTTGAGTGAACTTTGAATCTTGAAAGTGACCTATTATTGAGGTTGCTTGTTAGATCTCTTTTTATTGTTTTTTTTAGCAGTGATAACTAATAACCGTAGCTCCACCAGACTAACAGCTAAACTTTTATCTTATTCGAAAACTATCATTTGATTGTTTCCCCCTTGGACAGGCCTGGTTGTAGGTGAGTAAGTATTTCTCATTGAAAATGCACAGTTCTGTTGGAATACTCCTGTATAAGATCATCGTGCCAAATCTTGTTGTTACAGAGTAGTTTTGTTTGTTCTTTCAAAATGGACTGTTGTTCTCTTCAATGGATATACATAACCGTTCAATTCCTTTTGGCAGGTAACGTGTTGTTCTATGTTAGACATCACGTTTACTCTCATAAGTACGTAACACCCGAATGTTATAGATGTTTTCCTTTAATGTTGCCGGAACGTGACATCCTATCCAATAATATCGTGCCGGCTCGTGGCACTCGATCCAAATATAACGTTACTTTATCATTTATTATCACCACATTTCACTTCATTAACAATATTTCATCGAGCCTACCTTTTTCAAGACATCACTTCCATAGAGAAAGTTCATGATTATAAATTTCACAGCTAAGGATTTAAGACCTATCACAAACAACACATAGATTATCCAAACCACATAACCAAGTACATGGAGAAATTCACAATATCAGTCAATGATTATAAATCACTATTAAAAGTCTATCTATCACATAGAATAAACCCTAACATACCTCCACCGATGAATCAAAGTCGAGCAAACTAATTTTCCAAAGTTTTCCTTTCCTCAATGCCTCCAAACTTTTCCAATCTATTAAACATGCATAATTCATAAGTAAATAAGTCTATAGACACCCATATTCCTATATGTATAGCCTAGACACAAAAACTCACCCAAACCTATAGTCACTTTCCTAAAGTTCAAGCCTAAGGATAAGTTTCAATTGCTCTAATTATCATCACTTTACTGATACTCGAATTATATAATACACCTATCATTTAATTACATATATCAATATATAAATAATCATTTTATAATATGATGACAATGTAATAAAATTCAAGATTAAAGTCACTGTCTTCGAAAACTAGTGACAACAACTCTAACCCAAATTTATCATATACTCTAAGCCAAATTTATCATATCATCAACCAATGATTAATAATCATTAACCCATCATCTAATTCTTTATCACTCTCGCCTACTTTTATTTTGTCTTTCTTTTATAGATTATTTCTTTACTCTAATTATTATACATGACCAATTTTTAAAGTGGTAAAAATGGTTCACTGCTAAATTTAAAATTATTTTCTTCAACTCGAGGCTAAATTAATTGTTAAAATTACCACATTAGTTATATAAATATAATTACAAATACCCTAAAATACCTATTTAGATTTATTTGAAGAGTCTTATGAAACAAGAAGTTTTAGTACTCAAAACGACCTAATGGGTCATTACATTCGATACCAATTTACCTATCGGTCGTCCTCGAACGATCAAAAGAAGGTGATGGTAATAAAGGGTACCTAAATCGACAAAAAGATGTGGATATCATTCTTGCATATTGGACTCACTCTCCCAAGTGGACACTTCAACAGATGATTCTTCCACTAAACCTTGATAGATGCAATCTCTTTTGACCTCAACTTGCGGATGTCTCTACCTAGAATTGGTACATGCTCCTCCTCATAAGGCAGATTTTCAAGTAGGTCCGAATCACAATGAATAATGTAGTTTTCATCACCATGCTATTTTTTTCAGCATAGACACATGAAATATCGGGTGCACTCATGATAAACCTGGAGGCAAGGCTAATTCATCGGCCACCTCCCCAACACACTTAAGAACTTCATTGCCCAATATATCTTGGACAAAGCTTACCTCTCTTACCAAACCACATCACACCCTTCATGGGAAAAACCTTCAGTAGGACTTGCTCACCCTCCATAAACTCCAAATCCCTACCTTCCGATCTGCATGCTCTGAGCTGCTAGAAGCTTCTCCTAAATGAATTTCACTTTTTCTAACAATTCCCTCGAAAGATCAGTACCCCAAGGTATCACCAAAAATGCATCAGACCAACCAATAAGAGACCTACATCTCCTCCCATATAATGAATAGGTCCATACAATACTTCACTGATAGCTATTGTTGTACGAAAACTCTGCCAAGGGTAAGAACTGTTCACAATGAACACCAAAATCTATCACGCATGCGCAAAATATATCCTATAGAACTTGAATTGCTCGCTCAAATTTCCCATCGGTCTGAGGGTGAAATGTAGTACTAAGATCCAATCTAGTACCTAATTCAGCCTTCAAGGTTCTCCAAAAGTTAGAAGTAAATTTCGTACCACTATCTGATATGATGGAGATCGAAACTCCATGTAATCGAACAAACTCGCATATATAGAGTTTGTCTAACTTCTCTGCATTATAAGCCAGCTTGACTGGAATGAAGTATTAGACTTAGTTAATCTGTCAACAATTACCCAAATAGAATCAAACTTGCTAAATGTCTTTAGAAGAGCAACCACGAAATCCATTGCAATTATTTCCCACTTCCATTCAGGAATTGACATTCTCTAAAGTGTACCTCTAGGAGTCTGATGCTCGTACTTTACCTGGTGATAAATTGGGCATTCGGCAACAAATTCAACAATGTACACTTCATTCTACTCCACCAAATATGTTTTTCCAGATCAGAATACATCTTGGTTAGATCAGGATGTATAGAATAACTAGAACTATGATCCTTTACAAGGATAGTATGAGTCAAATATCAACACTAGGCACACATACCCGCCCCTTAATTCTCAAGACATCTTCCTTATCAATCACAACCTCCTTAGCCTCTCCTCGCAATTCCATATCTCAAATTCAACTTTGCTTCTCATCATCAAATTGCTTTCCTTTAAGTTTGTCAAGAAAATATCTTGCCTCCACACAAGCCAAGAATCCTCCTTTCTCAATTACTTCCTCTCTCATAAAGTTATTAACAAGAGTTTGACCTCTCTAGCTTATGGGCGTCAAGAAACCTGTAAGTGGGCTAAACTCCCCATGGTCCCTGCATTTCTACAAAGGGCATCAACCACAATATTATCTTTTCTTGGGTGATACAGAATAGTAATATCACATTCTTTGAGTGACTCCATTCACCTCCTTTGCCTTAAATTAAATTCTTTATGAGTGAACACATATTGTAAATTAAGATGATCTGTATACACTTCATACTTGACCCAAGGTAGATAATGCCTCCACTGCTTCAATGCAAATACAACTATAGCCAACTCCGAATCATGGATCATATAGTTACGTTCGTGCACTTTCAATTGTCTTGAAGCATAGTCAATTACATTGCTATCCTGCATTAGCAGTGCACCTAAATCAAAATAAGTGCATCACAATATACAATGAAATTCATACCATCCACAATAAAGGCAAGAATTGGTGCAGTAGTCAACAAGGTCTTGAGTTTCGGGAAGCTCTTTTCATACTTGTCTGACCATACAAAGGGAACATTCTATTTGGTCAATTTTGTCATTTGGGAAGCAATGGAAGAAAATCCCTTAATGAACCGACTGTAGTAGCTAGCTAAACCAGCAAAGCTCATTACCTCTGAAACATTTGTAGGCCTTACCCTAATCGTCACTACTTTGATTTTAGTGGGATACATCATCACTCCATCCTTAGAAACCACGTGCACCGAGAAGGACACTAAATCGAGCCAAAACTCACACTTGGAGAATTTGGCATAAAGCCTTATCTCGCTTAACAACCCTAATACAATTATCAAATACTCTTCATGTTCTGTCTTGCTCTTGGAGTAGATCAGTATATTATTTATGAATACAATAACGAAAAGATCCAAATATGGCTTAAAACTTCCAGTCATCAGGCTCATCAAAGCAGTAGGGGCATTCGTAAACCCTAAAGACATTACTAAGAGCTCATAATGTTCATACCTTGTTTGAAAATTATATTTGGCACATTCGTTGCTCATATTTTAAGTTGATGATAATTGTACCTCAAATCAATTTATGAGAACACAAGCACCCTGTAACTGATCAAACAAGTCATTAATGCGAGGAATGGAGTAGTTGTTCTTAATAGTCACCTTATTCAATTCGCCTTAGTCTATGCACATTTGAAAACTTTCATCCTTCGTATTCACAAATAAAACTGGAGCACCCCAAGGAGAGGCACTCGGTCTAATAAAACCTTTTCCTAACAACTTCTGATGTTGGGCCTTGAACTCTCTCAACTAAAGTGAGGCCATTCTATAAGAGGAATGAAAATGGGGTGAGTCCTTGACTGTCAATACAAAAATCAGTATCCCTAAAAATTGCATACCAGGAAGGTCTGCAGGAAAAACATCCACAAACTCACGAACTATCAAAACAGACTCGATTAAAGGAACTTTGGAAGTATCGTCCCAGAGATGTGCCAAGAAATCTTAACAACCCTTACTCACCAACCTCTTAGAACTTAGTAAAAAGATAATATAAACTGGGGCAGAAATATAGTCACCCTTTCATACCAACAGATCTATCCCAGGATTGGCCAATGCTACTATCTTAGCATTATAATTTAAGATAGCAAAATTTGGAAAAAACCAAGTCATACCAACAATTACATCAAAATAAACCATCTCCAAAGTAATCAAATCTACTTAAGTTTTGCTCCCCACAAAAGTCACAAGGCAAGACCTATACACCTTCTCAACTAACACAGATTGACCGACATGAGTAAAGATACGAATAGGCATATAAAGCAAGTCACAATGAAAATCAAGTACATTAGGTAATAAGGAAGATACATAAGAAAATGTGGATCCTCTATCAAACAATACAGAAGCCATGCAATCATAGACTAGAAGAGTATATATGATAAGAACTTTGGATGCCTCTAACTCTAGTCTCCCAGGGAAAACATAACAATGGGCTTCAACGCCTGTCTTTCCATTGCGTCTATCAGGCTGCGTCTAATAGTTCCAACTTGCACGCCACCCCGGCCGAACTGGTGTCCACCATTACCTTGTCTACCACTTACTCCCGAATGACGACCTCTAACATGGCCACCCTTACCTGTAATTAGTGGAGATCTGTAACTTTAATCATGTCGAGCTTGACTCTGTGGTATTTGCTAATATTCCCAGCCTCACCGAATCCATAAAAGTTCCTTGGGTCGAGAGTAGGTATTTGTGAAGACGAAGAAGACTGAAAATAATCCCCAAACTCAGAAAAGGCATACTAGTTAGTGACGGACTCTCAACTAGAACCTGCAATGAAGACTGAAAAGGTCGGGGTGGATAATCCCAAAAGTTTTCCTTTAAAGTAAGAACCACTAACCTTATATCTTGTATGGAACTTCTTAAATATTGACACTTTGGTGAAGTTATCTGGCTTCACCCCCTCTACCTCTATCACAAAATCAACCACTTCTTAAAAAGATTTGCAGAAGCAACTACCTACAAAGCTTGAATATGCAAATCTTACCTCTGTCCCTTCACAAAGCGGCAAATCCGCTCTTGCTACTAAAGCAAAGCTGAGTGGCATAACTGGATAATGTACGGAATTTGGCCTCATTGTCTGCAGCCGACATCTTTCCTTGCTCTATGTTCAGGAGCTTATATCTCCTCATGTCCCTCAAATTCTGAGTATATACTTCTCTATGAAGAAACTATAAAATGTTGTCTGAGTCATAGGTGGTGCCTTTGCTAGTCGACACAAAATATGAGACCCTTCAGGTTCATTCTAAATCTTGTTGTGTTGGGTTTTTGATGAATTCTTGAGATGAAATTGAGTAATTTGAGTTTTGTTTTCAGTATATTAGAGTGTAATTAAGTTAATTGATCGAATCCAAGTGATTGGGGAAGAAATAATTTGATTTTAGACGAGTTAGGGTGAGGAAAAAAAAGGACGTTCGGCAAAATTTTTGGGGTGGGACCGAGCGTGGCGCGACTTCCAGAGCACCCCAAACCCATCTATTTACTTTAGGGGTTGGCTCCCCGCGCCACCCATAGACTCAAGGTCACCTTCCCCCTCCAGTTGTCCCACGGTCACTCTGTTTGAGCTCATTTAAAGTATATCTTCACTCCTTTTTTATTCTACACACATTAAACTACTTCAAACACTTGGAAATCATTCATAGCATGAATCATAACCTTGAAATAATAATTCAATTCAAGGAAAAGTTAAGATCATGTTTTGAGAGTTCTTCTAAACTTTTTGAGAGAGTCCCTTCGAGTTCTTTTGAGGAGTCTTCTACAACTTCTAGTAACTTGTTTCAAGACTCAAGTAAGTGAGCATGAAAATGAGGAGAATGTATTCAAGATTCTATTGAATCACCTAGATCCTCCATGTCATGAAATTCATAATTCACATTCAAGAGAGAGAGTTAAGAGTAGTGTTCAAGAAAGCTTTTGAGTTCAATAGTGCATCCTTTGAGGTAAACCATTGATTTGAACTAAGTTTTGAGGAAGTAAGTATGAGGATGATAAGAGTCATATACATGAGTTCCTTATTGATATTTTAAACCTTGAGTCGCGTCATTCATGCCCATAAATCCGCAGGAACACCAATTAGTTGAGTACCTCTGAGATGAGTAACATATTCAAGTCCTAAGTCTTGATTAATAAGTTTATAAACCATTTGAGTTTATATTTATAATCATTGCACTATTACATGTTATCCATGAATTCTTTGAGTTAAATTGTTCATGTTCATAGTTCTGTATAAACCCTCCAAGTTGAACATCATGAAATCATCCATAAATATGATATCATAAACTTTGAATCCATAATCCAATTCAAGGAAAGTAAGGACCAAAGTCAAAGGAGTTAAGAGTTGAGTCTAGAAGTTAAGAAGCAAGTCAAAGTAAAGTTTATTAAAGTTTTCAAGAGTTTTTATTAAACGTTTTAACTTCGTTTTAAGGCTCAAGTTTGAAGTTAAGTAAAGAGTAAAGAGTTGAAGTCCTTCCTTCAAAGAAATATAAGGGAACTAAGTATACCCTAAGAGTTGATTTTAGATTCAAGTTTCAAGTTAAGCAAAGAGCAATGAGTTGAGTTCATTTCTCAAAAGTTATAAGGGAACTAAGTATTCCCAAAGAGTTTATAAATGTTTTCACATTTAAGTTAAAGGGAAACTAAGATTTCAAAAAGAGTTTTGAGCAAGAAAAAGGAACATTGATTCCAAGAGAGATTTTTAAAAGCTAAGTGTTGAGCAATTATCTCAACCCAAAGAAAGGAAGTTATTTTAAAAGCACGAGCTAAAGTACATTTTGGGAGTAGTATTGAGCACCGATGTGGGATGAGAGTTCAAAAATTAACTGAAGTATCCATGAAAATTATGTAGCCATCATGGGTAACATGTCATACTTTTTAGATGATCACGTAAGTTAAGCTAGTGGATCCACTAAGTTAAGTAAGGTCTTATACCGATGGCAAGGTATAGGATAGTCCTTGGCAGCATGATGTGAAACGTTGTATCATCACTTAGGCTCACAGTGATGGTTATCGATTAGAGAATATCCCACATAAACTATATTACTTTATTATATAAGTAAAGTTGAGTTTGTTATTGACTTTTCTTTGATGGACTAAGTTGCTTTTATTATTTTATAAAGCTTTCTATATATTGCATGCATATTATTGTTTTATATTGAGTTGAGTATCCAGAGTCGAATATACTATCGTTGAGTTGAGTTTCCAATATCTAGTTGATTATCTTATTCTTGATTTGACTTGAGTTGAAAAGAGGTAAGTATGTTTCCTTTTTATTAAGTTCAAGCCTTTGTTTTATTCTTTAGATTTCCCCTTACATGCTCGTACATTCCACGTACTGAGCCAATTGTCCTGCATCTTCTCATGATGCAGACAGAGGTATTCAGGATCATCAACAGGAGCTTCATTGATACATCCGAGATTTGAGTTAGTTATGGTGAGTCTCCTTGCTTCCGGAGGATTTCATTTACTCTTTAGTTTAGTCAGGATGTCGTGGGTCTTGTCCCGACTTCTATCTTCATAGATAGTCAGTATAGCTGAAGAGTCTGTATTAATTATTTATTTTATTAAATGTTTTAAGACTAAAGTTGTCTATTTTATGGCTAGTTGAATATATTATTTTTATTCAAAGTTGTTCATTTCATTTTTAAGCTTTTGTATGCTTAAGTTAGTCTTCCACTTGTAGTCAGTCTGGATGAGGGTTCGCTTGAGGACCAGCAATGTTCTTCGAGTGCCGGCCACGTACAGGGTGTAGACTCGGGTCGTGACACTAAAAATAATCACTTTTTGAAGCAAAGAGAAAAATCTGGAAAATTAGCTACGTTGAAAAGGGTGAATTTCAGTTATTTCTAAACGGTCATGACTTCTAGCTTAGAAGGAGTTAGAGTCAGTTTTTTATATGGTTGGAAACCCCTTGGAAAGATCTTTCCAAAGGATACCAAGTTTGCACAATTTCAATATCGTATGAGGGAGATACGCCCTTTTGGAGTTGGGTTGTTGAAGTAAGGAAAGTCCAATTCCAGATTTTTGTAAGGGCAAACTTGTCTTTTCACCCATCGATTTCCTAATTCAATTTAAGGGTGTATCTGGGGTTAAAATAAGTTGGAATTTAGAATAGAAAAGTTATTTACTCTTAGGGCTTGGACAATAGAAATGAGATGAAGGAAAAAGGGAGAAATGGATCAAGAATTCATCAAGAACGTCAAGATCTTCAAGATCTTCAAGTGGAATTCGTCGGGGGTGATCCCTAATTAGGTATGTGAGATCTTTTGTGTTGAGTTAGTTCACCTACACACCAATTTGTTTAAATTTGGAAAATATATTATTTGATTTGATTTCAACGGTTGAAGTTCTTGAAGACAAATATAGAATTTTGTTGATTTAATTGTTGGCTGCCTATTGTGGGTTGATTCTTGTTTCTCCGGGTTGTTTGTGAGTTTATTTCAGTAGGTATTTAGGGTATTAGTAGTACCAAGTGTTTTTAAAAAGAACTAGGGAGGTTTGGAGGGTTTAGAGACTAAAAATGAGTTGAAAAGTCCGTCAGACGCTCCTGGAGAGGCCAAGCACGTTGCGCCTGCAGTGCGCCAGAAACTGGACTCTGACACTGAGTCCTAGCGCGGTGCGCCACAAGTACTCCAGGAAATGGCCTCAGTCAGTTGAGGCTGGCGCGACACTCCCGGATCGACGTTTTTCGCCCAGTTTTTGTAGTTTAGCCCTTTTAAGTCCTTCTAATATATGTTAACACCTCCTGATGATTCTAATTACTCCAAATAATTTCTAAACACCTATAAATCATCAAAGAACTCAAATCATAACCTTGAATTCATAATCCAATTCAAGGAAAGTTAAGATCTAGGTCTAAGAAGTTAAGATTTAGGTTTAAAAGGTTAAGAAGTAAGTCAAAGTGAAGTTTCTTAAAGTCTCCAAGAGTCTTATTTAAACTATTTAACTTCGTTTAAGGCTCAAGTTTCAAGTCAAGTAAAGGATAAAGAGTTGAAGCAAGCAATATAAAGAAACTAACTATTCCCTAAGAGTTGAGTTCATTTCTCAAAAGTTATAAGGAAACTAAGTATTCTCTAGAAAGTTTATACATGTTTCTACATTTAAGTTAAGAGGAAACTAAGATTTCCAGAAAGAGTTTTGAGCAGCAAAAAGGAACATTGATTCCAAGAGAGCTTTTTAAAGGTAAAGTGTTGAGTAAATTATCTCAACCAAAAGAATGAATGTTGTGTTAAAAGCATGAACTAAAGTATATTTTGGGAGTAGTATTGAGCACCGATGTGGGAATGAGAGTTCATATTAACTCAAGTCTCCATGTAAATCATGTAGCCATCATTGGTATTAACGGGTCATACTTTTTAGATGATAACGTAAGTTAAGCTAGTGGATCCACTAAGTTAAGGAGTTCTATGCGATGGCAAAGTATAGGAAAGTTCTAGCAGCGTGAGCAAGACGATGTATCACCACTTAGTCTCATATTGGTTGTTATCAGTTAGAGAATCTCCCACAAAAACTATATTACTTTCATTATAAGAAAATTTGAGTTTGTTATTGTATTATCTTTAACGAACTAAGTTGTTTACACTATTTACAAGTTTATATATATATATATATATATATATATATATATATATATATATATATATATATATATATATATATATATATATATATATATATATATATATATATATATATATATATATATATATATATATGTATATATATATATATATATATATATGTGTATATCTATATATATATATTGCATGTTCTTTACTGCTTTATATTGAGTTAGTATTTCATGAGTTGAACAGAGTCAAGGTAAGTTCTTTTTAAAATCCTCTCAAACCTTAAGTTATTGTTAGAATTCCAACTTGCGTACTCGTACATTCAATATATTGATGTTAGTTGGTATGCATCATGTTATGATGCAGACGCAGGTAACTAGGATCAGCATCCAGCGCTTCGTTGATCCAGTTTGAGCATCCAGAGTCAGCGGTGAGCCTCCTTGCATTCCGTAGGATCCTTTTATATGTTTTCAGTCTTTTTCCTTATTAGAATATTGTAGGGTCTATCTCAACATTCATCTTAGTATTATAGAGGCTTCATAGACAGATAGTCAGTCAGATTTGAGTCTCTCGTTATCTTACATTCAGATATTCTATTTTGAGACTTAAATGCCATTTTGGCCAAGACATAAATCTAAGTTATTTATGATAAAAATTACTTGTTTTACTATTGAGTTATGTCTTCCGTTGAGTTAAGTAAACCATGCCAAGGGTTTGCTCAAGGCCAGCAATGGTCATGTATGTCGGTCACGTCCAGGGTGTAGGCTCGGGGCGTGACACTATAGAAGTTAGCTAAATATTACTTTGTGATAATTAATATCTTACAAGTATGCTACCGTTCTTATACTCTTTTTGGATGTTATACATTACCAATATGTGTCAAAGCACAAGTGATTCTTTGAAGAGAAAGAAAAATATTATAGAAACCCTTGATGTTGATACGATTTTGTTTGGGTTGTGTCAATGTTTCTTTATCAAACCAATGAATATTGAGTTTCACCAAAAAATATTATATCTCAATTTTTATTTTTAACTAACCGAGCATCTCATACCCTCCATCCTTTCTCTACTCCACCCCGCTACTGAAGACACAAGGCTACTACTCTTTCAATGTGGAGATTTCTCAAAGAAGTCTAGAACACAAAATAAAGACATAATGGTTATAATTTCTTTAGAATTCAATGTCCAAAGATTAATTGGCCGACCAGTGAAACATGAGACATGTTGCAAAATGAGGTAATTTTTACTTTGTTGTTTTAGAAATTCAATAGTGATAAAAGTGAGATGGATATATTCATTGTTTCGTGTTTTAATTTTCATGAACAAGATTTGCTTCATTGATATCTTTGCCTCTATTAATGTCTAAGTTTCCTTACCTAACACATGATGACATTCTCGAGTTAAACTTTACATATCTACACTTATGGAGCTCCACATATTCGAGGACACTAGTTAAAATTTTTCAATAATAAAATTTTATAGTGGCTGGTGGGTGCTTATAGTGGCTGGTGGGTGCTTTTTCTTAGAGATTTTCCTTTATTACAAAGTTCTCTTCTGCATCAATATATGAAGTAAATAAAAATGAGGTTTTAAAAAAAATGAGTTGAAGATCTAGTTGTACTTTTTCATACTGAGTTTCTTTTGAGTGTGCCAAAATGTTACTCTTTTGGGATGTGTTTCTTTTACCAACAGTTAATGTAAATCGGTACAAGTGATTCCTTAAAAGGTAAAAACAAGAACATTTATCGTACCTTCTAATGAATTCTATGCGAGCAACAAGCTTCACATTTAATGTTACTATAGATTGAGGTGTCTAAAATTGCGTTATAAGGTCTGCTCTTTCCTCATATATGCTTAGTTTATTATACTCAAAATATGTTGCATAAGATAAATTTCAATGGAGAAACATGGTTTGAGAGGATTCATATAAACTAAGATGCAATAGTTGTAGTTTTTGTAGTATTGTACTTAAACTGACTATCTCTATCTATTTTCATATGTATTGTAGTGTTGGAGACGTAAGATACATGGAATGACAATCTGAGAATGCATTGATTTTACTCTTAGTTTTTCTTGAATAATTCTTAAGGAAGTGGAGATGCATTGTTGAAATTTGTGTCCTACTAAACTTTCTAGTTTCAGAAAAATCTAATGGGTTTCTTGCTATTGAGCTAGAACTATGCTCTCGACAACTCAATGTTTAATATGTGTGGAACTTTCCCACCTTGTTTTAAAGTAATATGGTTCTTTACTAATCATGAATAGATTTTTGTCGGGGCTGTAAATCTATCTCTTAGAAAGAATCAAACACGGTGAATTCGACCATTTTAACTACACAATTTTGTGATGAATTCATTAATGGTGAGAGAACGAGTGACGATCCTGCAGAAGTTGTGTCTATGGGAAAGAGGAGTCATGAAGAACGATATGTTAACATTTTGGAAAGTTAGTTTAGCCATCCAAATTTTTTTTACGGCTTTGTATTTATAGTTAACTAGAGTCTCTCTCAAGACTCCACTTATGATAGTTAGTGTCTCTCACTATGAACTTTTTTAATAGGATTGTAACTTGAATAAAAAAAATTCTTCCTTATTTCCTCATTATTTGCCCTCAATAAATTGAAATTCTTTGTTTGATGAGATATCCTAATCTTTTGTCCGTTATTTACAAGAAAACATCTCATGTATATTTTGTCATTTTTTAATATTCTATTGTTAACACGATATTGTGACACTTTCACAATATCTATATTAGTTATGATTAAGTTTCTAGGAATCTTTTGTCCAATAAGATATTTATATGCCGGTAAAAGATTTACCCTAATTTGCATGATATTGACGTGTAAGTGTTGTTTATATTGATCTTTATTTTTACATATATACCTTTATCAGAACTTACACGTTATGCCCAATTGTATAAACCTTTTATACTAGTATGACCAATATACAAATAACATCAATCGTCAATTAAAAATTTCCTTAAATTGGTATTGTATTACTTAGCGTCGCGTGCCTAGCATCATGGTTTGGGGTGTGGAGGAGATATTATAGTCCAAGATCCTATTAGAGTTTTCCCTGATTTTCTTACCTTATTTGAAGTTTATTTTTCTTTTGAAGGGAAATCAAAGTATTACCTTAAATGCTTTAATTTTTCTTTCAAGGAATATCTAATTTCTTCTATATTTGGTTATTCCTTCCTTGGAGGAAAAGTTTGGGACTCTATAAATTGAAGACTACTCTTCTCACATAAATATGACAGCATCCACAATGTAGTCGTCTAGAGACTTTTCTTAATGGGAAGATTTTCATCCAACATACAGATATGTTGAATCTGTAGCTTTCTTTCCTTTATGGTGCTAGCTTATATTTTTGTTACATTTTCCCTTCACGGTCTCTCAACGAGAATGGAAAGTTTTATTGTGCCTGGGCTCTGACTGAATTTATCCACATGGATATCTAATCATGAGATGTGAATTTATTTCATTGATATAATATTTGTTTAGCTTGAGCGAAATTTATCATATTCTTAGGGACCTTCCTTGTTAGTAAGTTTGTTCCTCTTATAGAAAAAAAGTAAAGTACTCAAAAAAGTTCCATAAGTATGTTTCGATTTACTTTGGTGGGTACCTATCAAAAGTATCTTCTTCTTGTTGGAAAAATTAGTGTAATCTCAAAATATGGTTAATGTGCATCATTGGTTTGGGAAAACATTAAATTTGGGATATTATTTTTACATCTATTTATTAAAATATTATATTACATTTAATGTAGTCAAACTAGCTGTTAACTAACTGTTGTAGAAACACCTATATATACACAACTTTGGTTATCACAAATAGTCAAATTTATGTATCTACTTTCGTCTTTCTCCAATCTAGGTTTATTATTTCTGCTTCTAGTTAATCACTTAAAAAGTTTGTTGCATCTTGGGGATATGCCTAATTTTATCTTCAAGGATAGTTTCTTAACATTCCTTAAGGTAATTTCTACTCTCCATAAAGTACTATTTTTCTATCACTTGTAGTGGATGCTTAACAAGATTCTAACCAGAGGTACTTCAAAACCTTCTTATCTCTCTTATTTGTAACTCATCACTACACTTGTGGCTTAATTATTTTCATGTCAATTAACTCTTACATTCTAATATTTTCTTGTTTTCCTGTAGTGTCCATGTTCAACTTGACATCTAACAATGTTTTATATGCTCGTTCTATTTCGGTCTGAAATTTTTCTAGTTTTAATCATATTACATTATTTTTGATTTGCTATTCTGAATATCGGAGATAACAACACTTGCCTATTTTTTTTATCTGTGCCTCATTATGACTACATCTGACCCATTGTTACAAATCTTAGAAATCTAGCTGCTGAAAATGTAAATGTTATTCTGTTTGAAAATGATAACGTGCCTCAAAATATATGAACATTTTCATACTTAATAGCATTTACATCTTTAGCCAGTTCTTCATAATGATGTATAATAACTTTGTATATCCAAACTCGGTTTTATTTTAATGAACTATAATGTAACTTATAAAACTTCTGAGCATAAGGTTACTTGTGTTACCATTGTTGATCATATAATGCGGCTAAGGCTTTAGACTGATTTTTTTAAATGACCGATATATATATATATATATATATATATATATATATATATATATATATCATTTTGCTTGGATTGGGTGTTGAATCTCTATCTATATATTGTTTTAAGTGTGTCAAACATTTATTAAAGCATATATTTACAAAGTTTATAGAGAGCTGACAAAGAGTCCAAAAAGGAAAAATAAAAAACTTCAATTTTAGAGCAAAATAACTACAAATGTCTTTGATTAAAGAGAAAAATAATACTATCTTAGTTTACATTGTACTCAAAGTTTGTAGTGAATCTGATTGTTCAAATGATATAATACATGAAATTTTATTAACTTTGAGAAAATAATTTAAATAAATTTGGTCAAAGTCTAAGAATGACCAACATTTATGGACTTAAGTAGTGGCTTTGATTGTTCAAATACATAATTGATTAACTCTTTTAGAACTATTAGAATTATTTTGACACAATCTAAAATACACTTGTGCACTAGAATAATAATGTTGTTGAATTCATTCCATGTAAGTATTAAGAGAATAGCACACTGATCAAGAGAAGACAGATAAACACAACTTAGATAATATCGACTTCCTTTTTTATTTTATCCCGTCCATTATTGTTTGTTTAATAGTCTAACAATGAAGGACTTAGATTATGCAATAGTGAGTTTGATTCTATGTGAATCTCATTTTGGTATTTAATAAAAAAAAATCTTGTTTGCTCTTAAGTTCACCAATATTCTGGTGGTTTGATTAGCATATTGTCATCTCTTTATTATATTAGACATGTTAACTTAGATCTTCAATTCATTTTTGGTTTCTTTTCCCTTTATCATTTTTTCTAGTTCTAAAATAAATTTTGGAAGTATACTAACAAAACTGACAAAAGATTGTTTTTTCTGTTCTCTATTTTATTTTATTTCATCTTTATCTCCCAATTATATTCATCTAACAACGATAAGTTATTGAAAATGTTCACATCTCACAGAAACAAACACAAAAGAATACACAAAGGAATATTTGATTTCTCTTGGTATAGAAAATGATTGTTCTCACTTTTTGCCTCCTTGCCTTTGTGGTAAATTTGATTTTTTTTTCTTTTGTTCTATCTTAGATTTTGATTTATTGGGCACTTGTATCAACGCTTTAGTGTCTGTGTTTCATTGTTGTGTATAGATATATACTCAAAGTAATTAAATTTGATTTAAACAAACCATGATTGGACAAAATGTTTCCCCTTTTTTTATTTGTATTTATTCGTAGATGAATTATGAATTAAAAAAAAGGGAAATCTTTTGTTCAGTCATTGTTACGCTTTGCTTAAATCAAATTTAATTAGACTGAGTATATATTCATACAAAGCTATGAAAACATAGACACTAATACTGATATATATATGGACAACAAATCAAAAGTTAGGATCGAACATATCAAAAAAATAATTTTACCACAAAATCAAGAAGACAAAAAAGTGTGAACAAACATTTTCTGCCAAGAGAAACCACTATATGTTTATGTACCCGTTTGTTTGTGTTTGTGTGAGATGCGAAGTCTTGCAATAATATATTGTATTTAGACTAATACAATTAGATAACTAAAGAAATAAAAGAAAATAAAGAATTGAAAAAAACTAAGCTTTTGTCGATCTTGTTACTAGTCGTCCAAAACTTATTAGAAATAGAAAGAGAAAAGGAAAAAGAAACCTAAAATGAATTGCAGATCTCAGTTAACATCTTTAATAAAGTAGTGACAATATGATAATTGAACCATCAATATACACGTGAACACAAGGGCAAAGAAGAAAATAATCATTGAATTTTAAAATGGGATTTGGATGGAATCAAAGTCACCGTCACATAATTTAATTGATTCATTGTAAGAGAATTAATTCAATAATAAGTTAGAATAAAATAAAGAAACACATCATTATTCTCTTAGTTGAATTAGTATGTCTCCTCTTGACTGCTAAGCTATTTCCATAATATATATATATATATATATATATATATATATATATATATATATATATATACCTCAAAATCATGACGGTCCTTAAAAATCTCGTAGTAACTATTCGATCATGTGCTAGGTAAGGCAATTTATAAACCAACAGAGGGACGGATGTCACAAAAGCAAAGTTTTCTCTTAAAAAATTTAAATATAAAACAATGAACATCCATCTCATTTCTATTACTATCAAAATTTTGAAACAACAAAGTAAAAACTACTTTTTTTCCCAAAATTTCTTATGTTGTGTCTAATGAAAGCTTTTGGGTTTCTGGAAGAAGATGTTCATGAAAATCGAAGAAAAATTTTTGGGGGGTTGGGGTTTGGTTCTGATGATTACCTCAGAAGGGATCCACAACTTCTTTGAGTTGGGAAAATGTTTGAACAGGTCCAATCTAAGTTTCCTAGAGCACCAAAATTTCTTCTTGTTCCGCTTCATGAGAGAAAAATTGTGGCATATATGGTTAGTATAATGTACTTGATTTGTTGATTAGTAGCTAACTCGATGTTGAAGTAAGGTGGATTTAACAAGTTTAGCTACTAATCAAAAGAACAAGTACATTATATTAACCGTATATACCCCAATTGTTTCACTCACGAAGCAAAACAAACAGAAATTTTGGTGCCACAAGAAGGTTAGATTGGACTTGTTCAAACATTTTTCGCAACTCTAATAAGTGGTGGATCCCTTCTGAGGTGATCATTTGAAACAAACCCCAAACGCCCCAAAAAATTTCAGTTTCCATGAACATCTTTCAGCATAACTCCAAATTCTTTCATTAGACACACCATAGGACATGTGCGAAAAAGAGGTAGTTTTTACTTTGTTGTTTCAAAATTTTGATAGTAACAAAAATGAGATGGATATTCGTTGTTTCATATTTTAGTTTTGATGATCAAACCAAGCTAACCTTCAACATTAAGTTGGTAGCACAAGAGAGTTCTCTGTGGTATAAAAATTAGTTAGATAGTATCTAACTGCAACGTGATATTGTGTTCAATGCCGGAATGTGTGCAATATTCCTAGCTTATCCAAAGGAATCTTGTTAGATAACTGAGAAGAAGATTCTGAGATATTTGAAGAAGATAGGACCCGGTTCTATTCTATCCATCAGAAGACTCATTTGATTTGGTAGGATATGTTGATGCAGACTATGATGGGTATCAAGTTGATAGAAAATGCACCTCAGGAATTACTCATTTTTTGGGCTCATCTCTTATCTCCTAATCATATCATATTATATATTTATATTGAAGAGAATCCTAGGTCCACCAAAATTAGCCTTCCCTTTCATGGAAAGTTGTAACTTTTATAAAAAATTGTGAGTTTTATGAAAAGTTATGACTTTAACGAATAGTTGCGACATCTATGAAAGTTGCAACTTTAATAACGAATTGCAACTTTTATGAAGAATTGCGACTTTTATGAATAATTGTGACTTGTCTAAAGAGTTGTGAACTTTCATATATAAGACACAATAATAATTTATTCACACTATGTTTTGTTGTCTATAAATAGAGGGATTTCCTCTCATTTTAAAACAACGGAAATTCTGAACTTCTTCTTCTTCTGCACAATCAAATATTCGTGTAGTTTTCTCTTGTTGAGTGGCTCAATAAACCATTGTTTTTGTATCAACACACTTGTGAATAGAATCATTCTGTCATGAGAAGATCTATTCCTATAAACCTCGGGTACTAGAATGGAATAATATCCTTAAGGGGACAATGTGCGTTCAGTGGGATCGATTTTTTCCTCTATGTTTCATTTTATTACTACAGATCATGGTATGTTTTTTATAGTCATTAATTTATGCTTATGTTACTAATTTTTTGTTTTGGAGTAGACGTTTTAAACATTGTTGTTTATTTTATGGTTTTGATCATTATGTTGAAGAAAAGATGTGTTAATCAAGAGTTTTATGTAATCATTAAACTATTGATTTCATGTAGATTCTTAAACTTGTTAAATAAATGGCTTTGGTCTTTATAGAGATTTCAGTGGTTAAAAGATTAATGGGATGTCCAAGAAGGGACTTTGAGTGTTCAAATGTTACGGTGGTCCAACACTATCTTGGAGTTTTATTTACTCAACTTTCTATATTATCGAGACATTCAATCGATTAGTGACATAAAAATAAATAAAAGAAATATTGTGGGATGGTAAGTATTGTACTCAACCTTAATCAAACGTTTGAGGTTCAAATATTTGGTTGGAGTTAATCAATAACCCCTCAAAGTATGATGCATTGTTATTAATCAAATGTTAAAGAAATAATTATGTCCTTATAAACTTAAGATTAAAAGTCCCCAAAAATTAAAGTTGTAATCATATTGATTTAACCATAAACAACAAAATATATCTTTTGACTATCAAAATAGTGTCATCAAATGTGAATGATTATGAATAACGGACTTGACAATACATCATTTAACCAAATTATTTGAGCGACATACATTATTTCATTGAACTCCAAGAGATGTGTTTTTAAAGTTTAAT
Organism: Solanum sitiens; assembly: GCA_016801875.1. NCBI lineage: Eukaryota > Viridiplantae > Streptophyta > Magnoliopsida > Solanales > Solanaceae > Solanum > Solanum sitiens. The sequence continues at coordinate 575,903 of JABWTJ010000328.1, forward strand.
TAACTTATCAAGTACACAACTAATTATATAAGATGTATTATATTTAGATTATGTATGTAGAGACCTTGATCAATAGGAGAAAAACTCTCGCAGTTGATGAATAAAATGTTTGTTCCACTTTTTGAAAATACAAATATAGATAATGAAATAATTACATATCTTTTCTAAAGACTTTGGTGATGAACAACAATAGTAAACAGAAGAATTAATAAGAAAATTCATGAACACTTAGAATCAAATCTTTTTGATTTTAAGATTAAAAATTATTTCATTTCTTCTTTGGATAAAATATTCTTGACAATTTATTGTAGGATTTTATCCTCTCGAAAATACTTATATTATCAAATGTTCAGAAATAGATTATTGATGTGGTATACCACCGCGCGAAGCTCAGACAATTTACCTAGTTAACCAAAAAGCAAACTATTGTTATCCTTTCAATAGCTGAGGCAAAGTACGTAACAATAGAAGCTTGTTTTTTTCAACTCTTATGGGCAGAAACTTGGAGACTTTGGAGTGGTTACTCACACTATTCCTCTTCTGTGGGAAAACACAAGTCCTCTCAATATGACTATGAATCCAGTCTGCATAAAAGCACTAAGCATATTTAAGTGAGACATCATTTTCTGATGGATTACTTTTAAAAGGGAAACATTAGTGTGCAATTTTGCAAGACTGGAGATAAAATTGTTGATATTCTCAGTAAAGCTCTGAGTAGGTACCTGTTTAAGAAAAAAAACAGATTAAAGTTGGAGATGCTGAAACTTGACTGAGTAGATCAATGTCAGAAGTACATGACTATAAAAAGAAAGAATGTTTCCTCATTTTTTACATATACATGTTTTAGTAAATTCAGTCTCATACCTTTTGTAGGTATACACACAAGGTGATTATGCTGTTGTAAATGGGAGGTCAGTGTCACGCCCTGAGCTACCCCTGAGATACGGACACGGAACCTAGGACCATAAGTGATCCCAAGCTAACACTGTTGGCATGATCATGAGCATACTAAAGATAATAAACTGAATGCGGAAGCTAAGTCATAATTTAAACTGAAAAGATGGGGAATACCCATATTCTAGAGACATTTGAAAACAATGACTATAATACAAAGAAGTTATTAACTCAACACTAAGCTGAAACTAACTATGTCTGAAAATAGCCTCTAAACTGACTAGAAATACTGGGACAGGCCCCAGCTAAGTCTAGAAAAAATTGAAACTAAAGGACTAAACACTGAAAAGAAACTCATGACTATCGTCCTCGGAAAATGAGGAATCACCACTGAATCTGCTGAACTGGAGATCAAAAATCAATCTAAGCGCGATCTGGATGCTGAGAACCTGAACCTACATCACGAGAAGATGTAACGCACGTATGCATCAGTACTTGAAGGTACTGAGCATGTAGGATAGAGTAAAGCTGAAATAAAACATAACTGAACAAGCACAAAAGCAAGTATAGAAATCTGAACATGATATACTAAATGCGGAGATAACTGAATGCAATGACCAATTTGTAACATGCTGAAACTGAATACTAAATATACTGATAAATGGTCAATGCAATAGAGTCTGACTAAACTTTGGGAGCTACTAATAACCGATAATAAAACTATATGAGCTAAATGTGGAGTTCGATGTAAAATCCCCATCGAGAGGACCCAATATACCCTGCCAGAGGTATAAAGGCATGCTGGAGTGACACTAAGCTGATTCCCATAAAGGGGACTTACAACCTACTTGGCTAGTAGTTCTGGGATTATTTAGGCACGATGAACCCTAGTCCAAATCGGTATTATGTTACTCCCAATGAATTATATAATTAACTGATTATGACTAAGTTTCTGTAAATATTGGATAGCTCAAAACTGAACATGCAAACTGAGAGTGCAATAATTAATCTGATAATTATGCATTAATAACTGAGGCATGTGTAACTGAAGTAATAGAAATATCTAACCTAGCACGTGTAATTCAATAACTAAAGAAATACACAGGTAGGGTTCTGAAATTCATGCGATAAACTGAATAATAACTTGGAAATCTGATTTGCAACATATAACTAATTAATTCATGAAGTTCTGTTGAAGCTCTAGAAACCCTAGGTTTAATCATGATATGAGAATCAAGAATCTGACTGAAAACTAGGGATCTAATGGGTGAAAGTAACCCACTAATGAAATCCCACATACTTGGTGATGAAATCCGCGGAGAAATAGTTAGATTTCAGGGCTAGAACCTTGTTGCGTTCTTGAACTAAGGTTCTTAACTTTTTTTCTCCTTTCTTGTTTCTAATTTTCTAGGTTTTGATTTATGATTCTGACTTAGGTACGTTCTTGTAATGTTTCTAGACTTAAACTGACTAAAATCTGATGATTTAGGGTCAAAACGACGTATCTTAGGGTTTAAACAAAGTTGGAAAAGACCAAAAGACCCCTGAGTTAATTGCTGTCGGACCAAACGATGACCTAGACTGACGGTCCGTCGTTCAATCGAGGGTCCATTGTTCAATCGACGGTCTGTCGTTTGGGTCCGTAGGTTGGGTCTGTTCGACATGTCTTTACTAAAACGGGCATAACTCTTTACTCGGAGGTCTGATTTTAGTAAGGTCGGTGGCTATGGAAAGATAATTCAATTATATATCTTTTGGTATGTCATGGGTCACCTAATTGATGTTGTGCTAAGAATATGATCATTTTAAGTTGACCCAACTGCATTTCCCCCCTAACTGTCTGCTAATTTCCACCTACGGTCCGTAGATCCATATACGGACCATTCTGGTCAATCGTGGTTATTATTAAAGAGTGGGTAAATGGGGTGTTGATCGACGGGCACAGAATACGGACCGTAGTCTGACCTACGGACCGTCCGTCCGTCCGTCGTTCGACACTTTGTCAAATTTTATGGGCTGCGTCTTGGAGGAGTTTTAGTAACAATCGACGGATGTGTAGCACGGGCCGTGGGTCAGGCTATGGACCGTCCATGGTAACCGTCGATTGCACCTGCAGATTTCTGAAAATCTAATTTTTGGTCTGTTTTGGATATGGGGTGTTATAGTCAGGGCATATCTGGGCTGTTACATCCAAACCATATGGAGGGACCTGGTCCTTTCTTGAAGGTTGACATTCTTAACACAGCACTTAAATTACTTAAGAGAACCATTGCAAATGCCATGTGAAAATCATCGAGGTATGTGATTACTAGAGTTTGTAATTTGAATCTTTGCGCATTTTGATAATAATAGAGTTGTGTTTAAGTCCTATGTGACATGTCGTGGTTTTATCCTCCCTTGTGCAATAGGATTTCTGTAAGACCCACAAAATGATTTAAGGTATCTAGATCCTAACATGTTTGTCATAGAGGTCTAAGGTCCTAAAATGGTCTATAAGTTTGTAAAGAGGCAGTGTGTAAAGTTTGTGTTTAATTGGGAGTCAAACGTCAAGGGACGACAAAGACGTTAGACGACTAGTCACCTATGTGACACATGTGTCTATATGTGATTATATTTGTATGTCATGGTTTTATGAAGTCTTAAAATGAGTAATAATGATGTTAATAGTCAGTGTATGGATTTTCATAAAGTTTGGAGGTCAAACGTCCAAGAACGTCTAAGATGTTCGAAAGTTAGCCCTTGAGACGTTCATGTGTGTCTTGAGAGTGCCTTGCATGTTTGGATGTGTTTTACCTGTTCATTTTGGGTGAAACTTGCATGGAAGGTATTCAACATGTTAAAGTGTATATTTACTTTGGCAACGTCTGCGTGAAACTTCCCAAGGGCCCCACAAGAGGCCCTCAAAGAAGGACCCAAAAGTTGTTGACTGAACAAAACGACGCCCCATTTGTGGACTGACACCCCGTCAATGGGGAGGTGTAGATGAACAATTATCCTGTGGAAAGTCTCAGCCAAAGAACTGCCCAATACCCAAACTACGAAAGCAACAGACGGTCTGTCGATGAGCCAAAGTGGCGTCGATGGGTCCATAGATGCAGGCTATGTCAAATTGTCAGGCGACTGTTTATTTAAGGGGTGAATGTGAAATTCACCAAACGTTCTAACCTGACCCTACATGGCTTATTTGTTGATTTTTGGGTGTATTTAAGTTATCCAAAAACGTGAACAACCCATTCCCAATCCATTCTTCACAAATTAGACTTTCCCTCCAAAAATATTCTCTTTAGAAACCTCCATTGAAGGTGAAGCTCAAGAACAACTTGGAGTATGGATTCCCATGGATTCTTCAATAAGTTTTAGAGGTTTTCTTCTACATTAATGTATGGTGATCCTTCATGTCTAGTTATCCTTCCATCTAGAGAGTTAATCTCAAAGTTTTGAAAGAGAAAATATGATCAAATCTCTTCTTTTAAATCTAGCCAGGGGGTCTTTCTCAAAATGTTTTTAAAGGCTTCCTAATGATGAATTGAAGTTAACATGTTGATTGTAACATGAATTTTAATCCAATTGCATGATGAACCCATGCTCCCTTCAAAGTCTCGATTTAGCCTATGTGTGGGCTTTGTGATCTTGAATGTATATCGATTGAATTAAGATTCTGGTAAGTTGAATTGCTTTTACTTAGTACGTGTATTGATGATGAATTATGTGATATTGGATAATTGTGGATTGATGCTTAAAGAACTTGATATCTACTTCCTATTGATTGTTAAGTATGGCATTTACTATAACATTGACTCTATCCTGCATAATTGTGGGACTCGTTTGTGTACGTATAATCATAGCTAATGCCTTACATAAATATTAATGATGAATTGTTGATGAGTAATCCATATGGATCAAGGTTTGATTAGCCTATGTTCTTCTATCTTCCATGTATTCCTAATGTAGCATGTTCACTGTAATCTCGAGTTTATGACAATTATAGTAGGATTTCGTTTAGGTTTACTTTAACTACTTCCTTATATTGATGTTATTGATGAATTTTGGGTATGAATCATTTATGATCAATGTAAAGGAGTCTTATTAAGGATTGATTTGGTTCTTTTAGCCTATAGATGGGATGTTGTAATGTACATGATGTGATCTCAAATCAAGGTAGATGAAGCATGATTTAGACTTTATTACTATGTCTTTCGCTACTGCCCTAGATTGATAATATTGATGAAATATGATTGATGATCAATGCAAGTGAATTTGGTTAAACATATATGTCCTTCTACATTCTAGTATATTGGAGATGTATTGTACTAGTTTCTATCTTGGTCTTGTAATGTCTTAGGCATGACTTCTCTAATGATTAAAGCACATTTATCTACTGCCTTTTTATATTAATTGTTGATGAAAAAGGATGATTGATCAAGGATGATCAAAGGGTGAGAAATTGGCAAGAATGTTTATCTCTTTTACTTTTTTTATAGTATTGATAGTTATTAAAGACTTGTATGGCATTGTGTGGTATGGTCCACTTATGGTGGCGGTGTTTACTTTATTGTAAATATATATGCGCAGTGAACATGGCCTTGAAGGAAATTATACTATGAATGTGTGTTAGTGATGGTCACCCTATGTGAAGTCTATGCCTAGTTTCTTAGTCTAGCTATGATATAGGTTGTGATGTTAATGTCATGAGCTTGTAAATGGTTATGTTAATCTTATGTGTACTTTCTTCCTATGATGAGGTCCTATAACATTATATGTGATGTAAAGCTAAGATAGGTGCATGAAGACTAGAGCTTACCATAAGATGTTGTAAGTCTTGAATAAATGAGTCTTGTGCTATGCTATCTATTCTATGATGTTATGTGATGTACCATTAACTAGGATGACTTGATAGGTGTACTAGTATGGGCAAGGTATGGGATCTTGTCTATGCATTGCACATGTGTGCCTTGATATGATAGTTCCTAGGTTGGTGCATGCGTAGAATTGTATGAGCATGTTATGAGTATGACTTATATGCTATGATGTTAAGTATATGATATGATAAAATATGCATGTGCATAGTGTCTTGATGTGTTGATATGAAGGGATTGCTCATATAGTTATACCTATTGACCTATGCATTGATATATGAACATGTGTGACATTTATGTGTTATTTGAAATGTTTGCTCACATATAAGTATACACACATGTATGAATATCTAGTCAATATAGGGGCCTTGAAAGGTGTGCTCAAGTATACCCTAAAACTAGATAGGTGCTTGAATATGCTATAAGCATATGAGGAGTAAATATCCTAAGCCTATGTTTATGAAATCATGTAATAAAGGCTTTTCAATAAAGGTAACTTAGCTTAGAACCGAGTGAACTTGACAATGAGAGGTGTTGGCTTCCCTTGGAGGACTATTCACCATTTGTTCCTCATAGAATGTTGACTTCCCTTGGAGGAACATTCACCTATGGTTCCACATGAGGTGTTGACTTTCCTTGAGGAAGATTCACCCATGGTTTCTCATGAGAGGAGGCTCCAATGTAAATGAGCATGCAGAGGGTTATGTATATCTCTTAGTTCCATAAACTATGCTTGCCACATTGGATCTAGTAAGTGAATTCACTTAATATGCTAGGATATATATTAATGTTCTACTTTGGCTAAGTGGAGCACCTTCCTTTGGTGTAAGACTCTACAACACCAAATTCTATGTTTAGCACCCATGATCTTAGTGTCGGTTAAGGCTTAGTTTCCCTAAAGTAAAATGGACAATGGAATTAAAGTAAGGAAAAAGGGACCCTAACGAGGATAACCTAAGGGAAGGTACTTAGGATAGGTGAAATTAATGAACTCACCTAGACATTGCACAAGTAGCTCTCTAAGGAAGTTATAGGAAGGTGATCTAATGTATGTGCATATGTTATGGTTCTCTTGCATGACATTGTGTTACTGTCTATATGATGTGATGATATGAATAATGGTGGTCTTATTGACTATGTGATGAAGGTCTTGCCTAGTTTGGATGAAGTCGTCTTTACTTGCTATGTTGATGTATGAAGTGTTAAGGATTGTGGTCTCATGATAGGTTTACTAAGTATGTTTGAGGTTATGGGGCTTCACATGTACATTGCACTAGTAGACTTAGATTGGGGTTGTGAGTAAGGTCTTATAGTGTTTTATGTGAAGTAAGGTTGGTATATGTGCATAATAAGTAAAGTTCACTGTAATGCCTTATGGTCTTAACTTGAAGATGTCTTGTGGTGTGCTACACTCTATGATGGTATGTGTTGGCTTGTGTAGTTTGTTTGTATGATTTCCTTGTGGCATTAAAGTGATGCATTGCACCAAGTATCACTAGAGGGTTACTTGGGAGGTTAAAAGGGGAATAGTTCACTGTAAAGGGAAATTGCTCACTCTAAAGTGACCTCAAATGTGGCTTAAATTCTATGTGTGATTTTATATGATGTTTGCCCTTTGAATATGTCTATATGAAGTATGTCAATGATATAAATGCTATTGTATCAAGGTTTCATGAAGTTTTCACAAAAAGCCATAATGTATGGTTTTCAAGGAAAATGTCCCTTTTAAATGCATGTTTTAGCATGGTTGCCATATTTAGTGAATTCTTGTACTAACACCATTCTTCTCTACTTTTTACACAAAGTGTAGGTTATGGATTCTTAAAGGATGTCTTTAATGGTGAAGTGTTTGATAGATGATAACTAAGTTCAAGGAAAGGAAATCCTTAAGTCCAAGGATTTCTATGTCATTTCTTTACTGTAAAGTTGTGTAATATAGTACTTATGTTTCTATGTTGTAAGGGCCGTGTCCCTAATGTACTCTAATGATGTTGAGTCTAAGATTGCAAAAAGACTTATAGTCTAAGTATGTTAGATGATATTTTATATATCTATTGAAAGTGAAGTCTTAGCATATGATGTGATAAGAAAGTTTAAAATTTTCCACTAAATTTACTATGACAATGCAATGAATGATAACTATGGGCTTGTATAAGACCTGCGAGAGGTCAAGTACGCCATGTTCCTTCTAGGGGGTGATTCTCGGATGTGACAGTTTCCATGTAATCTCTTGTGTTGTCTTTTACTTTTAGTTATTTACTTTACACACTGATACTCTGTCAAGGACCTGGCCCATTGACTAATAGTGCACACATATTTTCAATCAAGGCCTCAACAATCTCGGTGGTGATGTCCAAACTGTGACGGACTTGGTCAAATTGAGGAGCTTGTTTTGGATTGAATAATTGACAAAGAGTCATTAGCTAGGATATTTAGTTTCAGTCATTATAAGTCCAAATACAACTTATGATATTAACTTGGGTAATGAAATGTTTTGTGGTGCTGAAGACACTGATACGCTGGACATTTGCTTTGATAAGGTGGCCAAGGATGGGGATCTTTCACCTAGGCAACAAAGGAGAGGAAGATTCAAAACCAAAAGGAGGACACATGGAATGTGACATAGTTGGGATTGTATGGTGATGGAGGAATTTTGTTCAAAGTCACTTACCAATGTGACTAGAAGAAAGAATCATACAACAGTGTCAAGAACATCCAATAAATTCAAGAAGAAGTGATGAACCATCAAGAGTTGTTGGACAGATTTGATGAAGAAGACGCGATAAAAGAAGTGTTAAGTTAGACAGGCAAGACATCTTTTTAAGTTCTTACATATATAAAATAAAGTGTAAGGTTGATAACACAACCTTGTTCTAAAGTTTTCTATTTTTGGATTACGTAAGCATCCTAATTTATAACATTATCATAGAGTTTATTATAAACACTATAATGATCACAGAGTACCTAGTTTTTTCTAACTCTTATATTCTTCATGCTTGTTAATTAATTAGCAGAGGTTTGTTACCTCGTTAGGATTAGTAAATAAATATAGATCCCGTTACTTGTAATATTCTCTTTGAGGTCCACTTCTATTATTAATTTATAAAACTAGCCCTAAGCACCTCACCTAATGGATTTCATTAATAAAAGACAAACAAGACTGAAATTTTTGCCCATTTTATATGCATTTTAGTCATGTATAACTTAAGAAAAAATACATGGAAAATTAAGATCTACTTAAAAGAGTTCAACTTTCAGATAAGAGATGATCATACATTTGGTGGATTTCATCGCACCAAACCTGCTAGTAGTAGCATTGAGAGTATTGGGATCTATGTGATGTCCATCACGTCCTCCATGATGACACCAAGATGATATTGTCACGACCCGAGTCTACATCCTGGATGTGGCCGCCACTCAACAACCATTGTTGGTCCCCAAGCGAACTCTCATCCTGACTGACTACAAGCGGAAGACTAACTTAAGCATGCAAAAGCTTAAAACTAAATAAAATCTAGCACTCAAATACAAAGCTTTAACCTTAAAAATTAACTCCTTAGTAAATAAACTAACAAGAATCCGAATATATTGAATGGTCACCGTAACCTGAAAACCTCTAATAGCAACACTGAGAAGTTTTGACCAAAGTTGTAGTAACTTTGTCCAATATAACCTCCCTCAAACACTTGAATAACTATATGAACATGTATACTGAACCGAGGATGAAAATCTCTCCTTAAGGATCCCCCTCCAGATGAGGTACCACTAAAATAACAACAAGTGCAAGACCTCTTGTCCGCCAAATCCCTAAATTCTATGCAGCGCATAAGCTCCATGACCACCTTGACTGCTCTTTGAAAAGATCCAAACAAGGTTGTTTGATAATCTACTACACGGATATAATAAGTCAAACTTCTCATGAATTGACAAATTCTTAGTCTCATCAGGTAAAATCACCAAAGCATGGTGAGACAAGGCATGAAATCTTGTCAAAATATCGATATGCAATACCATCTTAAGTCAAGTTCTCAAACTGACCCACTTCTCTTCTTGCAAGTTACAGGGAATGAACATGTTGGTCTAGTATCGACATCAGACTGCCACCACTTCCTAGATAGGCCACACATGCCAAAATAGTGTAATCCACTCTGTCGGACTTCACCAACTCCACATTTTGTAACGTGTCATGACAACTTACAAGAAACTCATAATTTTAAGTTACACTTCAGCAAATCTTGTGTGTGTAGATTCATACTTTTTGGAGATAAATACTACTTAGAAGGTATGAGATGACCCAAAATACACTTGATCTATTTTTACTCTCATCTGGTTGATTAATTTCGTCAAACGATCTATTTGACTATTGAGTGAAGGATTTGATCAATGAATATTCAATTCATTCTACTATGTTGAATGGACTCTGACCAATTCTTCACTCGGATCAAACTAATCAAACCCCAAAATAAATTATAAATTTTAGTTAGGGTTCTAGGAGACAAAATTTCTTTGCAACAAATTTTATGTATGGAAAATAAACTCCAACCACAAAATAAATATGAAGAAAGAAGAATATTTTATTAATTAACAGTTTGAGTACAATTTTGTCCCTTTCTTGATTCTTCTGTAGGATAATTTCCACCTAAAATCGATTTTATTTGATCTCCATGTAAAGAGGATTTTGTTGATTTTCAGGAAGTATTTGTGGTCACGAAGAGTTCGCCCACATCTTGATCTCTTTGTAAATGTTCCATGAATTTATGGAATTTTTGAGATCCTTCTCTAAGGGATATAGTACCCTTTATATAGTGTCAGTTAAGATTAGTCTTCAAGAATTCTAAGTGAAGATGGACTAATCTGGTAGAGTCCCACATAATTTTGATGTCTACAAAAATTTCAAGTCTCTGTCTCATGAAAAAAACTGATGTCTTTTTTAAATAACCTTTGTGAGCACAGTTCACTTAACTCTCTTATTGGTTGGAGTATTATTGTTTGAGGTGTAATCAACGGTTCCAAAAGAGGTCTTAAGGTATCACACCAACGAAGGACCCAACAGCATCTCCAAGCACGTTTCAGCCTCCCATTCGAACGTAGACATAGGATCCAATTTCTCAAAAATCCTCAATAGTACAACATATTTGTTTTTGCAGATTTGGCAAGGCATGAAGAAGGTGCTTGATCATATCATTCATTGTTTACAGAAGCATACCTCAAATCAATAATTAGTCATGGATTCAGTTCGGATATAGATATGTATTGTAACAACATAATCTAGCACTGCAGCTCCGAGAATTCCTAGCATTGATATCATCATGGAATATGATCCATGAGTAAGAGTTTCAACAAGTTATGAAGGATCATGGAACTTGTAAGTAGCAAGGTTTCAAAGTACCAGACATTAACTAGCTTCGCAGAATCAACAAAATCAATGTGCAACCCAATCCAATTCATAAATGGTAAAGCTGCTACTTCCCCACACGAGCTGAGGTAGGCACCTATTAGTTACTCAACCACATTAACTACTTCTCACTATTTCTAATTGTTTGCCTTAGCCTACTATACATTTTTATTGAAGTCAAACGGAACTCTTAATCGAAGAACTTGAGAATTATCATCAGGAATGATTCACGTTAGAAGATCGAATGATTAATTACGAATAAATTTCATATTTACGAGCGCATCCAAAGTTGCAAAGTGTAACATTGGAAATGATTTTATTTTTCTTAATTCTGAGTAAACCCTCGTGCTAACTTTCATAAGTCTTAAATAGTTGTAAACTGACATCACATTTGAGAAAAGAGTCTCCAAGTTTCCCAAGTTATTCCAAATGAAACTTCTCGAGGCATTTCTTTGTTGCCATTCCTCCCGAAATCTTACCAGTTGGGATACAAAGTTTTAGTTTGCAATGATTCGAAAGCATTCTTTTCAAGTTTGTTCAGTATGAATGCTTCCCCTATAAAGTCTAAAGGTTCTAACACGACAGATAGTTAATGGCAAAAGATTCTAGACCTCGAGAATCTTATGAATTCTAAGGTATACATATATAGGAGTGAATCTGTTCTGTGGAGTATGGGGATTCACTACCATACGTGTATACCTAGAATTCATAAGATTCTTGAGGTCAACCATCTTTCACCAATAACTATCTATCGTGGTAGAACCTTTATACCTTATAGGGAAAGTATCCATGCCGAATAAACTTTAAAAGAATGCTTTTGAATCACCACAAAGTAAAACTTTGTTTCCCAATCGCTAAGATTTTGGAAGTAATGACAACTAAGAAATATCTCCAGAATTTTCATTTGGAATCACTTGAGAAGCTTGACGACTCTTTTCTCAGACATGCTATAGTATACAATCATTTAAGACTTATGAAAATTATCATGAGGGTCTTCTCAACATTAAGAAAAATAAAATCATTTCCAAATGTTGCATTGTCAAGCTTGGATGTGCTCGTAAAATTCTGAGATTCATCCATAACGAACCATTCGATCTTAAAGTGGGGACCATTCCTAGTGATAATTCTCATGTTTACAAATTTGTCAAAGAGTTCTTGATGCTTTCAGTAGAAGTTTGTTGTAGGGTAAAGAAGGAGATTAGAAACAAGAGAGTAGCTGATGTGGTTAAGGCACTAATAGGTGCCTACCTCAGCTCAGGCAGGCAAAGTAGCAGCTATATCATTTATGAAATGATTGGGATGGACATTGATTTTATCGATGCACCTATGCTAACGCACATCATCGTGAGTGCTGAGAAGATAGTCAATGTAAGGTACTTGGAAATCACTACTACATTAGAAGTTTCACGACCCTTCGCTGCTTGTTAAAACACTAACTCACAGATCTTACATGCTACCTGAGATTCCATGATGCTATTAGCACTTTGAATTTCTTGGATATGTAGTGCTAGATTATGTTCTTACAACACATCTCTATTTCAAATATTCGAGATTGATTCCAAGAATAATTACTTATTTGCGGTCTATTTTTGTAAATAATGAATTATATGCTCAATCTGAAGTTAAGGCTAGTATGCATGAGCATATTGTCCATGCCTCGCTTGATCTGCCAAGACAGATATGTTGTACTGTTGAGGATTTTGAGAAATTGGATCTCGTGTCCACATTTGGATGGGAGAGTGAAACGACTTTCCAAATATGCTTGGAGATGTTATTGATTACTTTGCTAGAGTGTTATCTTTGTTGATATTGGATTCTATAAAGATACTACATTTCTAAGCATAAGACCTCTTCTGGAATAGTCGATCAAACAATATAACTCTATCCAACAAGACAGTTAAGTGAACTATCTGACCCAAAAAAATTCACGGGACAAGATGAGTCCTATTTCATTTAAGAATTCGACATTTGAGATATCAAAATTATGTGGGTCTTTACAAGATGACTCCCATTTCATTTAAGGTTCTTGTAGACTACTTACCCTAAACTCAAGCTCACACTTATATTAAGTGTAGTATATTTTCTTAAATAGGCATGTCTAAAATTTCATATATTCATGAAATATTCATAATGTGATGGAGACGTGGGTGCACTCTTCTTGACAACCAAATATTTTAACAAGATCCGTAAAATTCTTTCACAAAGATCAAATAAATCATAAGGAGGTCCACATCATCCTTAGTTTGACTGACACTAACAACCCTTGAATCACGGAGAAATCTTAAGAGAGGAATCAAGGGATAAACAACTTTGCACTCACAATCTTTATGAATAAAATTATTCTTTTCATTTATTATTTGATTGCAATATATTTTTTGTATTTGAGATAATATATTGCAAATAAATTGGCACTCCCAATGTGAAACAATTTAGCCTTCATCTCCTCTCTCACAAATCAAATGAAAATCTGAAGCCACAAACCACAAAGATTGAAAATCCATTTTTATGGGTGTACTTCAAGTCTCGTCTTTGAGTTTATAAAGTTTACACTCCGACAAGTCTTGAAGTAGGGGACATTTATAGACACCAAAATTTTGTGGAACTCTATGAGATGAGACACTTCCTCAAGAAAAGTATGACAATTTGGAAAGTCCCCATTAGTGGGAACATCCTCCCGAACGAACTCAACACACTTTGTAGCTTAGGACAAGTTTAAATTGGGTTTCAATATCATTGTTGTCAACGTTCGCAAATCATACTCATTCAAATTACCAAAATTCTAGCATTAAATGTCTCAACATTTAATAGGTCTCCCAAATACTTTAATATACAAAAAATATTATTAGTTTTCTTTTATGTCCTATATTTTCACATAGGCTATGGATCACTGCGGTCCAAGCCAAGTGAAAGTTTTTATTAGGTATTTGGAATAACTCATATACACCCTCTGCCCGACACAATGCTAAAAAGTTTTCTCTTATGAGCTATTTTTTACATAAGTTATGGTTGGTCCAAGCCAAAAGACACTTATCATTTGGTATATGGACAATAATAACTCATGCACACCCACTGCATTACCCAATGCTAAGTAATTAAGTAACAAATTAAGCAAAATTTAAGTGAACATCAAAGCTAGCAATATATTGATCATACTAATATAAAAAATTTACATTATTAGGAATTATGTGGAAGTTATGATAACGGCATTTGTCAAAAAAATATTGATATAAACAATAATTGCATGTCAATTCTAAGCTAGTTGGGGTCAATTCTCTTGATTTTTTGGATCAGGGCGAGGAGGAATGGATGAAAGGTGAAATATTTAAGTTATACTTCTAATCCCAACACTACCTTAATCTAATAATAAAATTATGAAGACATAAAGAACTTTACAGATGGGCGGTGCACCAAAATTCGCAAATTTATCCCTACTTAAAATAGTAGTGTTCACAGAACATAATAAAAAGGCAATTCAATACATTCTTCACTAGAGGAAAAAAAATTTGCATCACAAATATATATTTTTAGCATTCAATCAAAATATTACCTGGTCGTCAAGGAAGTGAATTAAGAACCATGAGATATCAAGTACAATCCCCAGAGGTGGCAAAAAAATCTCGGTGATTTGTTTTGTGTATGCCTTGAAGGATAAACTTACCTACTACCACAATCAAGCAAGCAAGATATTAGGTTTAGAAATAAAAAGGCAGAGGGAGAGATACCATGATGTAATCCTAGATGCAAGAACAATAAAGCGATCTACAATCAATCAAACAAAATATACTATCAAGAAATAGAAAGAAAGACAGAGACATTCAGAAGGGAAAAAAAGAATGACCTAGCAACTAAAATACATTTGATTACTAGAATAAACTCTAAGGGTGAAAAGAAATTGAACTCATACAAGTGAAGGCTTATCAAAAGGGTTCAATTGAACAGATATGAGGGTTTCCCCAAACTCACAAAGAAGTCTAAACATCAAATGTTCATTCAAAAATCAGCCCCCAAATAAACCCTAGTTTCTACTATTTATAATAGTAGATAAACTAACCTAAGATATTTAAAATAATACCCTTGATATAAAACCAAGGAAAGTCTAATCTATTACTTATTTAAAATGTAGTCATCTCTTGCTTAAAATTCCATTTCAGGATATTGTAGACCGTCCATGCTTCTTTCATTAATTTTGTAAGGTATCCAAATTGCTTCGAATCGAATTGATGGTCTTCATATCCATGATGACTAATCGATATTCCATCATGATATGTATAGGACACCACAACATGAATATAATTTTACATAATTTATGTTATAATCTGAAATCACTAAATATATATTAGTAATGTGTAATGACTACATGTGTGATTTGGAATAGAGTAATTAACATCTTCTAGGTAAGAAATTGAAGTGTTTCCTTTGATTCTCTTATAGCCAATTTTTAAACTCAAAAGAAAATTTCAAAATTCTAGATAAGTTTTTCCGAGAAAAAACTCTTTCACCTGGAGAAACAACAAAGAGTTAGAATGGAGATGAAAAAGAGAAGGAAAAGATATGAGTTACATTACCTTGGTTGAGTGATATATCTTGTGTGAGAATAAGAGAGACGAGAACATTGGATTAGAGAGCTGGTACAACCCACAAGAGAAGCAGTAGAGTAACATTCAGTTGTACAAGGAGGGTGACAAGAAAAAATAATGAACTCCATGGGAAGCTGAAGTTAGTATTTATAGGTAGGGTTAATGAAAGTGGGTATTTATAGGTAGGGTTAATGAAAGTGGGCTTTAACCTAATCATATGAGAAATAAATTGTTTTGATAGTTTTATTTTGGGCTTGGGCCAAAAATTTATTTTCATTTTTGGTCAATTAATAAAATGGCCAATACAAGTATTAGAATATGGTAAAAAAATGTCAATCATGTAAATTTTCAAAACATTTAAAATATGGAATTGTCAAGATTTTCGTGAGTTCCTCATATTGTAAATACCTTCATCCCCCTTTCAAAACTACTTACATTCAGATTGTGTGGGAATATAATCAATCAAATTTCTATCTATTGAAGATGATGATAGCGTGGGAGATGTATTGATCACCAAAGATAAAGTAATCCTGAAGACTTTTCTAGATCCTCCAAAAATTTGAGAACGATATGAATCGAATTTGTTGATTCTCTCAATGAACTTCATGCACAATGACCAAGGATTATTTACTCCATAGAGGAATTTGGTAAACATTGAAAGCCGTCTCATGTTCAAGTACTTACGTCATAGACTAAAAGGTTGAAATTCCTATCTTTAATTTGATTCGCCTTGCATGAAGACTGCGCGAACAAGTAAAAGTACATGAGGATGATAGATCGATGTCATGTATCCTTCGTATCAATTATACTTTTGACCTATTTTGTAGCTACGAAAAAAATTATGCGCATCAAATCAGGAGGGCACAATATTATCATCTCCAGAAAAATGGTCCTCATATTCTCTTTCATTATTAGCTAAAGGGAATATGGAGAATTCTTACCTTACCTACACTTTAATCTTCAATATTTACGTATCTTACTTTCTATGGGCAAGACTATTTAAGCAAGAAAATTGTATTGCAAGTGAAGAGGAGTGAGTCTTTATTGGAGATGAAGTAAATTTCAAAGAATTTACTATTTTGTATGGTCAAAGTGATTTCCCGATATCGTTTTAACAATAAATATTGAAAAGTGCATAGAAATATAGGTGATATGCTTTCTCATAAATATACGGACAACATATTGGGATAACTCGAGAAATAAAAACTTTCAATTGATTGAAGACAAAGAATGGGAGCAGAAAGGACGAATTCCTAGATTAGCACAATAGAATATATGAATGGTAGTTAAGAGTTCTTTTAAGTTATAATCTTACTCAAAAGGTCAAGAAAAAGAAATATTGACTAACCATAAAAATAAATTTAAGAAAATACTAATGGATAAACAGCATTCCAGATTATTATCATAGCGTTCGTCACAACTTTCCTTTCCCATAGCTACAATTTCTACAAGTTCACCAGTACTCATTATCCCATAATTGGTTAATTCATCAAAATTTGCTTAGCAAAAATGTCAAGCTTCAACATGTTCAACCCTTTTGAAACTAGAGATTTCAACTCGATGAACCAAGTTATTTGTGATTAGTAAATAAAACGGTTTCATTGAGATGGGCTGGAAAAGTTCTACATACACATTAATACATCATTGAGTTGTCAAGAGCATGTTTTAGTTTAATAGCAAAAGAATGATTTGATTTTTCAAAAACTACAAAGTATAAACTGGACAGAGCTCAACAATACTAGTAGGGAGTGTATCAATTTCACTTCCTTCAGAAATATTCCAAATATATCGAGAGACAAATCAATCAATATGATAATTCCGTTAAAGCTAAAATTATTGTGGCGAACTGGCGATACATCCATATTTCTGTGGAAAAAATGTTGACGATCACTTTAACTTTTTGTAAGGCAATTTGTCAAGATTTATGATCAATTTTTTAAACATCACCATCACTTATTCTAATGAAGAATTGCCCAATATTGTAGGCTTTAAGGTTTAGAGAATATTTTCCTATAACCTTGTTTTTCATCTCATAATAGAGGTATATATAGAGAAAAATAATACTTTGTTGACAAGTAGAATTACATAGACTTAGGACTAATACTTGACCCCTACTCCAAGATATATATAATTACATAATAGTCCAAGTTTCAACACTCCCCCTCAAGGCGGTGCATATATGTCTATCATGCCCAACTTGCCAATCATCTCGTGGAAGACCTTCCCTGATATAGCCTTGGTGAGTACATCTACCAGCTGACTTTCAGACTTGACGAAAGGAAAATGTATAATCTTTTGATCTAACTTGTCCTTAATGAAGTGTCGATCCATTTCAACATGCTTAGTCCGATCATATTGAACAGGGTTCTATGCTATTTGAATTGCGGCTTTGTTTTCACAGAATAAGTTCATAGGTTCTGTACATTCAATTCCAAGATCCTTCAGAACATATTTAATCCATAGTAGCTCACACAAGCCATTGGCCATCCCTCGAAATTCTGCTTCTGCACTAGACCTCGCGACAACCTTTTGCTTCTTACTTCTCCACGTGACAAGATTGCCTTCGATAAAAGTGAGATAACCCGAGGTTGATTTCCTGGTCAAGAGATCTCCTGCCCAATCTGCATCTGTATAGCCTTCGATGACAATTTTTTCATTCTTCACGAACGACAGTCCTTTTCCTGGAGCACTCTTCAAGTATCGTAAAATTCTATAGACAGCTTCCATATGATCTTCTATTGGGTTCTGCATGAACTAACTCACAACACTTACAACATATGTGATGTCTGGCCTTGTGTGAGTCAGATAGATTAGCATCCCTACTAGACGTTGATATCTGCCTACATCTTTTATTTTCTCTTCCGAAGAGTTTCCAAGTTTATGGTTTGTCTCCATAGGTGTATCAATTGGTTTACTTGCTAGCATCCCTGTCTCCATTAACAAATCTAGTGCGTATTTTCTCTGAGAAAGGGAAATTCCCTGTCTTGACCTTTGATACTTCAATGCCTAGGAAATATCGCAATTGTTCTAGGTCTTTCATTACAAATTTTGATGCTAAAAACTTCTAAAGTTGATCCATTTCATTGGAATCATTTCCTGTCAGGACCATGTCATCAACATATACAATCAACGTTGTTACTTTTCCTTTGTTGTGTTTGATAAACAAAGTGTGATAAGAGTTACTTTGTTTATAACCCACCGATGTCATTGCAGATGTAAAACGTCCAAACCATGCCCGTGGTGACTGTTTTAATCCATATAATGCCTTCTTTAATCTGCATACCTTGTTTCTGTAAGTGTGCTCCTGAATTATTCCCGGTGGAAGATCCATGTAAACCTCTTCCTCCAAGTCGCTATTTAAGAATGCATTTTTTACATCAAATTGTCGCAATGGCCAATCTCTGTTTGCTGCAACTAATATAAGGACACGAATCGTATTAAGTTTAGCTACTGGTGCAAGTGTTTCCTGATAGTCCACTCCATATTTCTGTGTGTATCTTTTTGCTACCAGCCTCGCCTTACCTATCAATACTTCCATCTGCTTTAAGCTTTATAGTATACACCCATTTACACCCGACAGTCCTCTTTTCTTTGGGTAGCGGAACCAATTCCCAAGTTCGATTTTTCTGCAAGGACTCCATTTCTTCATTCATCGCTTTTCTCCATTGCAATTTTGTTAATGCTTCCTGCACACCACTAGGAATAGATACTTTTTACAATTGATTAACAGTTAGAGCATATGAGGTTGATAATCTTTTGGTGGAGGTATAATTGCTAATATGATATTTTGAGTTGGCATTAAGATCAGGTTCATATTGTATTCTCGGTATACCTTTTGTTTTCCTGACTGGATAACGGGAAGTAGGAGAATGAGAATCATTAGAAATAGTTTCAAGTTCATTGGAAGAGTAATTAAGAGGTACCTGAGGTATATGATTCAATAGAACATTCTGAGAGGGCTCATTGGTTAATGGAGTGACTGTAGTACTTTCTGGAATAATTCCTCCTTTGTCTTCATTTGCGACTCCCTTATTGTTATCTCCTTCTTCCCTAATTCTTTCATTGTCTTCATGTGTGACAATGTCTTGTTCCGAGATATTAGAATGTGCATTTAATCTTTCCTCGTGAGCTTCTAATTCCAAAAACTCAGTTTCTCCCCCTAAAGCTCCATTCATCCTAGTCTCTTCTTTGTCATTCTCCCCCTGAAGAGATGAGGATATAACTCCACTTTTATAATATGGTTCTGACTCATGGAAAGATGTATTAAGAGTAACATATAGTTTCTTATTTTGTGGATCATAACACCGGTATCCTTTCTAAAATTCCGAATAGCCAAAAATCACACACCGTCTTACACACGGATCCAATTTTCCTCGTAGAGCTTCAGGAATGTGAGTGTATACAGTGCAACAAAACACCCTTGGCTCTAAGTTTGGTAGATGCAGAAGAGAACAAAGAGAATGGAGCTTTTGATGCGGAGTCTCAAAATTAATGACTCTAGATGGAACCCGATTAATAAGATAAGCCGCCGACTTAACCGCCTCCCCCTAATAAATAGTTTACATATTCATGCCAAAGAGAGATGCACGGACAACCTCCATAATATGTCTATTTTTTCTTTCTGCTAGGCCATTTTGTTGCGGTGTGTATGTGCAGGATGTTTGATGACGTATACCCCATTACCGAAGGTATTCGTCAACACTAGATTGCATAAATTCCATGGCATTGTCAGATTGCCAAACACGGATTTGTCGCTGATATTGAGTACCTACCATATTATAAAAATCTTTTAATGCAATATACACATCACTCTTCTTTCGAAGTAATGATATTCATGTCATCCTAGTACATTCATCTATGAAAGTAATAAAATAACGAGCTTGAGACAAAGTTTCAACTTTCGCAGGGCCCAAATATCAGAATGTGTAACAACAAAAGGTTCAGTACATTTATTCAAACTTAGTAGATATGGAACACGATGATTTTTCTCTAATTCACAAATGTCACAGTGAAAAACTAAGCTATCTAAACCTAAAAACAGATCTGGTTTGAGTTTCTGAAGATAACCAAACGAGATATGTCCGATCCTTCTATGCCATAACCATACATTGTCTCGTGCTTTCTCAACCCCGTATGTGCGGAATGCATGGCTGAATTTCTTCTCTCCGCCTTTAGTCAATTCCAGAAAGTAGAGATTGTGTCGCTTAACACCATAACAAAGAGTCGCCCGAGTCAGAATGTCCTGAAAGATACAAAAAAGAGGCCAAAAGGTTACAGTGCAATTGAGAGAGGAGGTAACTTGGCTAACAGATAGAAGATTATGATCTAGAGTAGGTACAACCAGAACAATGTCAAGTCTTAAAGCATCTGTTAAGACAACTGTTCCTTCTCCAATAACTGGAGAAATACCACCATTAGCAGTAGAAATAAAGGGTTGAGAAGATGGTTTTAATGATTGTAATTTGCTTGGGTCTTTGGTCATATGATCAGATGCTCCACTATCTATAATCCAAGTATTATTCGTAGAAAGTGCAGTAACATTAACATTGTTATTACCGGTAATACCTGGCTGCGTCATATTGACACAAGGTTTAATTTTACCATCATTGTTGGGCTGATTGGTTCTTGATGTAGTCGTGGCTACAACATTGTTTGGAATGACTTTGCGAGGTTTCTTCGAGAAATCCCACCAATCTGGATAGCCAATGATCTCGCAGCATCGTTGTTTTGAGTGTCCTGATTCACCACAATAGCTACAAATTAGATTAGTATGCTTACCAAAAGGATTAGTTCGACCTTTAACGGAACTGCTATGATGGAGAGCCATGGCAGAACTCTCAGGATTTAGCCGAGCACTGCCCATAGTCTGCCTTTGTTGAGATTCTCTTCGGACATAAGCATATGTACTTTTAAGGTCAAGCTTTGGATCCTTTCTTAGAATCTCACCACGAACTTGATCAAATTCTGCATCAAGTCCATTGAGAAATCTATGAACCCGTAGCCTTGCCATCATAGAATGAATCTGAAGAATACCCTCAGCAGATCCATCATGTGTGTTTGTTCGGTGATCAATTTCCTAAAAAATAGCAACCAATTCGTTATAGTACGTGGACAGGGGTCTTGCGTTCTGCATAGTGGTAAAGAATTTTTGATTTAGTTCAAACAATCGGGTTTCATCAGAACCATCATAGAACGTTTTGGCAACTGCTTCCCAAATTTCCTTTGCCGTGGAAACCTGATAAACCGCTGCATCAGGGTGGGAATCATCGAGTCAATCAACCAGCTCTTCACCCTATGATTCTTTGTAATCCATATTGCATAACCCGAGTCAGTTTTTTCGGGTTTCTTTGCTTCACCGGTAAGGTAACCAACCTTGTTCCGAGCTCCGATACGCATCTCCATCAATTGAGACCATAATGAGAAATATGTTTCATCAAGCATAACTCCGGTTGGAAAGGGCGAGTTGTATTGTTGAACTATAATTGAGGTAGAGTTTGTCGTTGTGCCAGAGGAAGGCGTAGTATCGCCCATCATGGAAAAAACAAGGTTGGCGATTCAATTTTTTCTTTTTTATGTTTCTGATTGCTCTGATACCATGTAGGCTTTAAGGTTTAGAGAATATTTTCCTATCACCTTTTTTATTCATCTCATAATAGAGGTATATATATATACAAATAACTTTTTTGACAAGTAGAATTACTGTAGACTTAGGACTAATACTTGACCCCTACTCCAAGATATATATATTTACATAATAGTACTAGTTTCAACAAATATCATATTTTAGTAGTAAAAACATATTAATGTATAGTTGAGTCTAGGAAGTAGGATGTACACAAATCTTATCCCTTTGCGGAATAAAAAGTTTTTTTTCTAATTGATCCACAATTCAAAAGATGGGTTTATCCAGGCCTCTTTTGAAATCAGTTTTTCTAGTAGTGAACATTTCGTATAATCTCACAAGTGAATTTGAGGAGGGTAAGAACTAAGATGTACACATATTTTATTCCTATCTTTTTGTGATAATAATATTTTTTCTAATAGACCCACAATTCAAAAGAAAATTTCAAAACATGGTTGTAAGAAAAAAATATGACAACAAAATAGCAATATAGAAAACCAATTTAGGTTTACGCGTAGATATTCTTCAAGTGATTAGATAATATAGTCTTTGTAAAAAAAATAGAAAATTGCAGGATGATGTACATTTATACGGGAAAGTCAAGTAGTTTTTTGTTGGTGAAATTTTAAAATTACAATTGAAAATAAATTATCTTCACGTTGAGACATGAATATATATTTTTTTCTCTTTAAGGAGATTTAAGCTCATGACAAAAACTCTTTTCACAAATCTAGCAATAACTTCTTAATTTGTTCCGTCCAGACAACATACCTGAATCTCAAAGTACAACTAAATAAATACTGGACCACAGTTGAATCCAGAATTCCATAAAAGAACATCTCCCTTCAACTAATAAGAACTTTAATTTTAACTCACTTTTATGCACTCTATATTTTCTAATACAACAAAAAAAGTAAGATCATCACTATTTATAGTGGAGAAATTCTTCCTTGCAATGAATAGGAAGATTATGGGGTAGTAAATTGGATAGAAAAATGGCCTAGAGGTTAATTACATGAGTTTGAAGACATAAAAAGACAGAATAATGATTGAAATAATGGAGTTTCAATGGGATGTTATCGCCAATATGGTTGACCGCGTTCACTCACTAAACAAATGACAATTACTCCCAACGTTCTCCTAACAAAGTTAGACCGTCCTTATTTATAGGGAAGAAATTTTTCCTTGCAATGAATAGGAAGAATATGGGATAGTAAATAGGGTAGATAAATGGCTTAAATGTTATATGAATTACAAAACATAAATTATAAAATAATGAAGTTTCAATGTTATGGTCATGGTTGACCACATTCATTTACTAAACAAAATATAATTATTCTCAACATTATGCTAACAAAGTAAGACCATCACTATTTATAAGGGAAAAATTCTTCCTTTCGATGATGAATAGGAAGATTACAGAAGCAGTAAATTGGGTAGATAAATGGCCTAGATATTACATAATTACAAAACATAAAATGATAAAACAATGAGTGAAAATAATGATGTTTTAGTGAGAAGTTATGGACATGATTGATCACGTTCAGTCACTAAACTAAAGACAATTACTTCCAACGTTCTACTAGAAAGAGTGGGCAATAGAGTAGGATAGGATAGGAGACAATTAAATAATAACTATTATTCAAATGATCACATGTACTAAAAAATATTGAATGTTATTCTTTCCTAAAAAATGGAGGTTGATGCAGATCATGTATCAAACAATTTTTCACATTATCAACTGAATTATGTTAATTCAGTTATGTGACCTTTGTTTGTTCAAAATTAAACATAAAATCTTGATATAAAAAAAGGCACATGACAAGGGTTAGGAGATTAATTATATTCTCTGATCTACATTGATAATAAATTATGAAATCATACCAGAACTACAAAACAAATGAAATTTAATACACCAAAAAATCATCTATAAATTTGACCACCTTCTAGTAAGCTTCACTCATTATTTCCAAAAGTATATTTTTTTTTGTCATTCTTCTATGTTTCCCTTTGCAATTATTATTTTGATCGTTCTTGAATCAACAAGCCTTATATCTCACTCTCGTACTCCTCCTCACCAATGACTAAACTTCTTGAGCAGTGCCCATTTTCTCCAATTTTTGTCTGGCCAACATTGGCTTGCCTACTGCATCTAATCCACACACAATTTTGCGATAAATTAGGGCTTCTTACCCATTCACCTCACAATAATGGCTCTCAGTTCAAGCGCAATAGAATTTTGAAGAGCTTCATATGGGTAATAAACAATGAAGTTGTTGAAAATCAATAAGAGATCTTTAATGAAATTGACAATTTCCAAGTTCGAAAAAACATCTTGTGCTAACTTGTTTTGAATAATCTGTAATATTAGCACTAGTATCGAATATCATATCATATCATATATTTATATAAAAGAGAACCCTAGGCCCTCCTAGGTGGCACCACCATAAGCAAGCATTTCCTTTAAAATTTATTTATTTCCAAAACTAACCTTCCTCTTTCATGAAAAGATGTGACTTTTTATGAGAAGTTGCGACATTAATGAAGAGTTGTGATATTTATCAAAAATTGTGACTATAATGAAGAGTTGCTACTTCTATCAAAAGTTGTAACTTTTACGAAAAGTTGCGACTTTAGTGAAGAGTTGCGACTTTATGAAAAGTTGCGACTTTTATGAAAGGTTGTCAACTTTCCCAAGGGTTGCAACTTTTCTAAATAGTTGTAACCTTTCCGATAAGGCACAATAAACATTTGTTTACACTACCCTTTGTTATCTATAAATAGAAGGATTTCCTCTCATTTTGAAACAACAAAAATTCTGATCTTCTTCTTCTACTTCTACAAAATTAATTATTCGTGTACTTTGCTCCTTTTGAGTGACTTACTGACAACATTGTTTTTGTACCAATAAGTTGGTGAATAAAATCGTCTCATCTTGAGAGGATGAAATTCTTTAAACCTTTGAATAATTTTCTTAAGGGGGCATTGTGCATTTAGTGGACTCAATTTTTCCTTCCTATTTAATTCTTCTTTTTTTACATATTCTAAAATGTTTTTTTTTACAATCATTAATTTTTGCTTTTGATATTTATTATTGTTTTTGAGTACATGTCTTAAACTCTATTTTTTATGTTTCTGCAAAGTTATTGTCTCCAGTTATATTGAACATATACATTTATTGTACGCATATTCATTGTCCAGAAAATAATTATTGTACTCAGTTCCAACAATTCATGTTTTGATATTATATATTAAATTATATAACTTAAGTGTACTATATATAAGCTTACAAATTCATCTATTTTTACATAGATATGAAATTTCTCACTTACCAATTGAAGAAATTCATTATGCAAGTTCAAAAGTTGTAATTGCTTTCATGTTCAAGCGTAATTTCTTCTTTGAGAATGTAAACAAATTTTTAAATGTTCACCTAAGACATATATCACAATTGTATAATCTATACAACTTAAATTTTTTTTATTTTATTACGAAATGCCTTGGTGTATATATTCTTCTTCTTTATTTTCCTTTTAATGTTAATTAAAGAACCAATGATTTATTATTTTGTGAATAATTCATTCATTAGAGGTTCTTGAGTTATGTGATAGTGACAAAAAATCAAATTCATGTTTGAATATTGCAAATATTTTTTTAAGAACCTATTTTCTCATTATTTTTAATGTATAGATATTAATAAAAAATTATGCACAAGTTCAATGCAATTAATATTTATGAATAATCTTTACACTGTAAATTAGATCTCACAATGAGTTTAAAAAGAAAAAATAATGACTTCTGGTATTATACATGTCATGTACTCTTTTCGATTTTATGTGACACCATTTTATCATCAATCTGTTAAAAAATATATGACATATGTCTGTATTTGAAAATAATCAAGCCATAATTTTTTAAATTTTACTATTATTGAGAAGTTCTATAGTCACACATATATTACAGCGTATTTAAGACCAGAAGTTTTAGAATTTTTTTGTTTCATGTAGAGCCAAAGTAAGCATGCCTTCAAAGATAAAAAGATATGAAGTTTAAAGTTAATCATGTTTCAATTAAGAAAATACTATTTTTCATAATAGATTAAAGAGGAAAGAGCGTCACATGAAATAGAAGAAATGAAGTATTCTTTTTAATTGTCAAGTTTTAGTTTACAATTAAAGTATAAATATAAGTATAAGAAACAATAACATGTAGATTAGCAATGTATTTACCTGTCTTGGAAAGTCGAGATTCTAAAAGACAACAATGCTTGTGAGATCTCATCACATCAAAGCAAATCTTGATTAATATTCTCCATTTTGTCATTAGGATTTATCATCACTTTTTTCTTCATTTAGCTTTATTCTTTCTTCAGCTTATTCTTTGAAAAAAATCAGAAACTTTTTCCTACATAAACATAGCATAAATAAAGATATCAATAATCATATTATCTTTTTGCTCTCAACTTATAATTAAAAAACACAGATATATAATTTCACCGTCATATTGCTATTAGTGAAAATTATAAACACTCGATAGAAATGAAGAATAAAATATACATTTGAAGAGATATAACAAATAATCTTACAGACTCTTTGACAAATAATGATCGCAACGTACAGAGAATTGCTAGTTGGAGAATCTTAGTAGCCATGTTATTTGACTAGCTGAACTTTCAATTTATTGGTGAGGGTTCGACTCCTACATTGTAATCCTCTCTTACATTTTCTCTGTCTCTAACCCTAATTTTATTTTATTTTATTTTTTTTATAATAAAGAAGAATTTCTAGTTTGGAAAGACACTAATAATAATATGAAGTTTTATATGTTGGATGATTTAAGCAATTTGACTTGGCAAATTGTTTTTTCCTTTTCAGATTTTTACCAAAAAATAGATATACAACATAGATTTGGGCATCGAAAGTAGACAAAAATAATGAAGTATTTTATGGATCCAATTATCAAAACTAACAATCAATTAGTTATTCTTATAAGAAAAACATGAATTAGCTAGGAAATTCGTTATTAAAAAGTATAGAGCTAATATTATTTTTTGACAATTTTTCCCTAAATATTATAACAAAGGAGTTTTGATGTTTAGTGATGGCATTAGTTTTTGTAATGATAAAATTGAATCAAAAACATTTTATTTGAAAATAAAATAAAATTTAGTGTAAATTGTACCAATTTGTGATACTTTATTTGTGCTCCAACACTTAAGCTTTAGAAAAGATAATATATCTCTGAATATATTTTGTATCTCGTATATAATTTTGATTTTGTAAAAACTATTATAAATATAGATCAAACAAAACATTAGTGAAAACTCACAATTCCTTCTTGAATCCGCAAGCCTTATTTCTCACACTCGTACTCCTCCTCCCCGATGACTCACCTTCTTGAGCTTTGTTATGTGCATTATATGCCCCTATTCTCCAATTTTTGTCTGGCTAACATTGGATTGTCTGTTGCATCTAATCCACACACAATTTTGCGATAAGATTAGGGCTTCTTACCCATTCCCCTCACAATAATGGCTCTGAGTTCAAGCGCAATAGCATTTTGAGGAGTTTCATATGGGTAACAAACAATAACGTTGTTGAACATCAATAAGAGATCTTTAAAGAAATTGACAATTTCCAATTTCGAAAAAACATCTTGTGCTAACTTGTTTTGAATAATCTGTAAATTCTCATATGTTGCTTAATTTATTTAATTTAGTATAATATAGATCTTTCTAAAAAAATATAAATATTAGAACTAATAACAAATATATAATTCATTTTTTATGATCCTTACACTGCAAATTTGAACTCACAATAAGTTTTAAAAAATAATTACTTTTGGTATAAAACATGTCATATACTCCTTTTCAACTTTATGTAACACCATTTTATCATTAATCTGTTAAAAAATATATGACATATTTCTGTATTTGAAAATAATCAAGCTATCAATTTTTTATTATATTATTATTGAGAAGTTCTATAGTCACACAATATATTACAACGTATTTAAGACCATATGTTTTACAATGTTTTTGTTTCATGTAGAGTGAAAGTAAGCATGTATTTAAAGATAAAAAGATATGAAGTTCAAAGTTCATCATGGTTCAATTAAGAAAATACTATTTCAAAATAGGTCAAAGAGGAAAGAGTGTCACATGAAATAGAAGAAATGAAGCATTCTTTTTAATTGTCAAAGTTTTAGTTTATAATTAAAGTACAAATATAAGTATAATAAACTATAACATTTAGATTAACAATGTATTTACCTGTCTTGGGAAGTGAGATTCTAAAAGACAACAATGCTTGTGAGATCTCATCACATCAAAGATTTTTATCAAATCTAGATAAATATTCTCCATTTTGTCATTAGATTTATAATCACTTTTTCTTCATTTAACTTTATTCTTTGTTCAGCTTATTGTTTGAAAAATTCAGAAACCTTTTCCTACATAAACATAGCATAATAAAGATATCAATAACCATATTATCTTTTTGCTGTCAACTTTTAATTAAAAAATGCATATATATAATTTCACCCTCATATTGCTATTAGTGAATATTATAAACAGTCGATAGAAATGAAGAATAAAATATTCATTTGAAGAGAGATTGTGAATAATCTTACAGACTCTTTGAGAAATAATGATCACAACATACAAAGAATTACTAGTTGGAGAATCTTAGTAGGTATGTTGATTGACTAGCTGAACTTTCAATTTATTGGTGAGTGTTCGACTCTAAGTTTGTAATCCCCTCCTACATTTTCTCTTTCTATAACCCTAATTTTATTTTATTTTAATTTTTAAAATAATGAAGAATTTCTAGTTTGGAAAGACACCAACAATAATATGATGTTTTTTCTCTTGAAATATTTAAGCAATTTCACGTGTCAGAATTTATTTTTTCCTTTTTAGATTTATTTTAGTGTACCAAAAAATTAAATATGCAACATAGATTTGGACAATGAAAGTAGAAAAACTAATGAAGAATTATTTGGAGCCGATTATTAAATCTAATAATAAATTAGTGATTTTTATAAGAAAAACATGAATTAGCTAGGAAATTCGTTATTTAAAAGTATATAGCTAATAGTATTGTTTGACAAATTTTCCCTAGATATTCTAACAATGGAGTTTTGATTGTACCATTTTGTGATACTTTATTTGTGCTCCAACACTTAAGGTTTAGAAAAGATAATACATCTCTGAATACATTTTGTATATCGTAGATAATTTTGATTTTGTAAAAACCATCATAAATGTGGATCAAACAACAAATTAGTGAAAACTCATAATTCTTCAAACATCAAAAGTAAAAAATATTCAAAAAGAAATAAAGAAAGATTTATGGAAAAGATGGAGTATCCCTTATTTTGTCCAATAATCTCTATATGTCTATGTAAGTTTATATGTCACAGCTTTATGAATGCACTCTCATCATCTTCTTTCATCAGTAAAAATTTTATAATATAGACACTTACAACGCCCTTTTAAATTTTCATACTTAAACCTAACATTTTACTTACGAAAATATGAGGATACATCGACGTCAATTGGTAATGGAATGTGAGAATTTTGCAGCCATAATTTCCCGATTTTCTAATCCATGACATCGCTCTGAACATGCCAACACCATATCTTCTTTAACTTTCTCCATTTTTAAAGAAAAGTTTGAATGTTATTTTAGAGGATCTAAATCACTTGGTAAATTATGATCCAATTTTTTTGTTCTTCAAATAGACATACCTTGCATTAATGAGTAGTTATTAGATTCATAAAAAAATTATTTTGATAAAATATGAATTGAATGAATCAAGACCATTTAATGCGAATGAGGTAAAAAGAAATATGTTTTTTCTTGTTCAATGTAATTTTCTCATAAAAGTCATGGTATATAAATTATATTCACTTTCTTAAAATAACATTTTTTTTTACAATATTAGTGTTTTGTTATGAAATGAACGTTCATTTTTTTCCAAGTTGAATTTGAAAATTTTACTCACTTTTAAAGAAAGAACTTTCCAAACTTTATTTTATAAAAACAGAAATGAAATAACAACGTTACAAAACATTATTGATGTCGGCCTCCTGCTCCAAGTCTGGAGGAATATCTATTGATTTTTCCTGACTCACCACACTCATAGTAGGACTAGGAACCACCATATACTAACAAAAATCCGAATATATTGAATGGTATTCATAACCTGAAAACCTCTAATAGCAACCCTGATAAGTCTTGACCCAACTTGTAGAAACTTTAACCAATATAACCTCCCCCAGACACTTGAATAACTGCATGAACATGTATACTGAACCAAGGATGAAAACCCTTCCTTAAGGATCCCCTCTAGATGAGGTACCACTAAAATAACAATAAGTGTAGGACCTCTTAACGAACAATCTCACCTTGTTGGCCAAGTCAAGTAGTTGGTCTGCATAGTCTTTTATAGTTTCTGATTCTTTCATTCTCTTCATTTCAAATTCTCGAATCAAATTCATCACTTGCATATTCTGCACTCTTTCATTTCCTTGGTATTATTGATTGAGATACTCCCAAATTTCTGCAACATATTTCATTTGCATAATTTTTGTAAGAATTGAAGGGGATACTACAGAGAAAAGGCAATCTTTAGCTTTGGCTTTCCTTGTCTTATTCTCCTTGTGATGTTTCATCTGATTCACTGTTGGTTTATCACCGAGACGAGTTACTTCATAATCCTCTTCTACTGCTTCCCAGAGAACCAGCGCTTCAAGATGAACCATCATTCTAATTGTCCAAGCTTGATAATTCTCACCATTGATGACTGGTGGAGTTAAGAAGCTTGTTGAAGAATTCATTTTTCTATAAACTATTTAAATAGTAGTTCAAAGAAGGGTTTATATGGTTCACCATCTTCTTACAGATCCCTCAAGATGGCAATGCTCTGATACTAATCTGTTGGTTTTTAGTAGGAGAATAACAACAGATGCTTACTAAGAAAGAAAAACTAGGAAACAAGGTTTTGTTTCATTGTTTGTTGAAATAATGCATGTAGTATAAATACATGAATTCATAACTTAAAAATCTAAAGAAAATGAGTAAAATAAGCTAAAATTATCTCCAAACTAAAGCCTGAAATATAGCAACTA
This sequence comes from Solanum sitiens, assembly GCA_016801875.1. Classification (NCBI taxonomy): domain Eukaryota; kingdom Viridiplantae; phylum Streptophyta; class Magnoliopsida; order Solanales; family Solanaceae; genus Solanum; species Solanum sitiens. The sequence goes on from JABWTJ010000328.1 coordinate 607,380, forward strand.
ATTTATCAAATTCTGTCATTTACTGCAGCCTAATTTATCTGAACTTAATTCTACTTTTAAGTTGTATATTGATACAGCAGAAAGTGAAACTGATCTCCTGGTTTTGAGGCACCACTTTCAACATGAGACCATCACATTCTCCATGGTCGCACCAAGGTGATATACTTGAAAAGGGTTAAAAGGGAATAAGGTTAAATCAAAATATATAGTTTTTAACTTAATGAAATACAATTTTATCGAGACTAGTTACTAGTTGGGAAAGAATTTAGTGAAATACAATGTTTTTAGTGATGGAACATATTGTTCGATTGAATGATATAAAGATTCATGTTTGTGTCCGATTTCTATTTATCAGATGAATTTATTTCTACATATGGTCAAGTCTCAAAGAAACAAAAGTCATGTATTGTTATTTATAGAATAATAAAAACTTTATGGAAAGATCACAAACTATGAAAGATAAAGAATTAAATTTCAGAGTCTTAAGGATGAAGGATGTCTAAAATACATCATACATAAAAAGTGGTCTTATGAAGGATAAAGATCAAGTTGAATTCCTGAAGGTTACATATTAATATATTTTCTTGTGCCTTTTCATTATCGTAATAATTCTATGTTCCAATTTTACAAGTATAATTAAAAATCACACTGGACTTGAGTTGACAACATTATGTATATTACGGACAATTCAATAACTAGACCACAATTGTAACCCATGAGAACCGTCTGCTAACTGATCATGGTGAATCTTCTTCTTCTTCTTCTTCTTCTTCTTCTTCTTCTTCTTCTTCTTCTTCTTCTTCTTCTTCTTCTTCTTCTTCTTCTTCTTCTTCTTCTTCTTCTTCTTCTTCTTCTTCTTCTTCTTCTTCTTCTCATCATTTGGAGTTATCACTTATTGTATCCTATCATCACTGCCACAATGTTTTGAGAGTGGAAACCCTCGTAGTCCATCATTTCCTTGATATGAACTTTTATCAAATGTATTATAAAAAAATTCACGTGGGGATGCATCCAACAAGATGATTGTGAGAGAGATCTAAGAATCAAGAAATGTGAGGGATTCAAGATGATGCGGAATTTCTCAGCTGGTTTTTTTAGATAAGTATCCAATGATTCGAGAACAGATAAATTTGCAATGTCGCTGGTCTATGAGCTTCCAATACATTATGAGATAAGTTCAACCCATGAAGTCCAATCAGATCTCCAATAATTTGATGGAAATGGACCGGTTAGGTAATTGGATGAAAAATCTAGAGAAATCAAGTTGGCCACTGAAGTTGTTATTTCCAATTGATAAGTCCTTGAGCTTTCCAAATCTAAGGAAATCGCAAATTGGTCATTCAAGATGGTTATTACCAAGGTCCGAAGCCTCTATGTTGGTGAGATTCCATAGAGGTTTAGGAATAGGCCCCGAGAGATTACAATCACTCATATCGAAGTCATGAAGTGAAGGGATTAGACCTGAAGAATATGAATGCGACAAATCATGATGCGTCAAGCTAGAAAACTCACCAAATTGAGGTGAAATAAGCGATCTAGAGAATGTGTGGTTCATTTATAAATTTATATCTTAGGATTAGGACAATGTGGATCATCCGAGGCACATTAGGATGGAGTACTCCTCGTGTTTGTACCGAGGTGAGAAACCTACATCCTTCTCAATAGAATAGTTGTGGCAATTCGGGTGGTGATTAGCCCATCAAAATGTTATTTTTGTTGACATGGATTGGGTAAATACTAAACAATGGTACCCAACTTTGAAGTTTCACCATATCAATATAGTTTTTTCTTTTTGAAATTTTCTATACAAGCTTTTGACACAAATCCATCAAAATTAAAACATGAAACAATGAATATATAAAAATCTTAGTTTTTTTTTTACTATCAAAATTCTAAAACAAATTTTAAAAATTACCTCTTTTTGCAAAATTAGCCCCATTGTTTTTGAAGTTCCAGCCACAGGGAGGGGGAACTCATTACCCCCTTCCCCCCTCCCCATCCTCATTGAATGATTTGGTGGGTCAATTAGTTACACAGTTTAAACTGAAGTTGGGGGGAGGGTGTGTGTGCAAAAATCACTATGGTTTATGACTGAAAATTGAACAAAAAGTTATCTCTCGCTTTTTGGGTTTTGATTTTGTTTCTTTAAAGATTTGATGTCGCGAGGTCAATTTTTTCAGACCACTTTTGAAGTCAGATTTTTTATATCAGATTGAGGCCTTTTTTAGTAGCGAACAACATATTCAATATAAGGAAGTAGAATGTACACAGATACGCTTACCTTTTCGAGATAAAGAGGTTGTTTCTTATTGATCCTCAATTCAAAAGATGAGTTTGTTCAGACCTCTTTTGAAGTCAGGTCTTTTTGGTAGTGAACAATATAATCAGTTTAATCACACAAGTGAGTTTGAGGAGGCTAAGGTGTACACAAATTTTACACATATCTTTGTGTGATAAAAATGTTGTTTCTAATATACACACGATTCAAAAGAAAAGTTTTGAACTTGGTTTAAAGAAAAAATATGACAACAAAATAGCAATAGAGAAAACAAATTTAGATTTACTCGTAGATGTACTTTGATTGATCAAATAGTACAAACTTTTTAAAAATAAAATAAAAAATTGCAGGATGATATATAGTTATATGGGAAAATCAAGAAGTTTTTTGTTGGTGAAATTAAATGTTTTATATATATATATATATATATATATATATATATATATATATATATATATATATATATATATATATATATAGGAGGATCATAGAGGAGGTGATGTGGCACCTCTCTATCGCCTCCATTCCTTTTTAGCTTTTTTTTCTTCTCTTTTTTGACATTTTTTCTTCTTTCTTTTCATTAAATAGTTTGTTTATTGATTAAAAATATCCAAGCATATTTATTATTGTAATTATATATAATGAGTTACAAGAAAAAACCTTCATCAATTGATATTCTCAACTTAAATAGCATGTCGTTTCAATATCCTTTTTACTATTTTTATGGTTTATCCGATCTATAAATACCAATCATATGTAGAGATGTTGAATGTTCATTTCCATTTTTTCTTTCTTTCTTTTTAGTAGTATAGGTTTTTAATTTTCTTTTCTTCGTCTTTTATTCATCAATCATGTATTTAATAATAAAAAAGAAGACATAGAAAAGATGATATCACAATATGACCTTCACTTTGATGAAGATTATAGATTTATTCTTCAAAGATTCATTACATTATTTGGTACAAGTTCAACAAAATGAAGAAGGAAGCTTGATTGTCTTGGAGATTCCGGAAGATAAAGTCATAGTATATAAAAGTTTGAATTATTTCCAAACGTTTTGAAGATTCATTGTTGTATTATTTTGATTTCAAATAATATTATTCTATTCTATTATATTTTATTTATTACGTTTTGAACAAAAAATGAATATTCTATTCGTTGTTGTTGTCGTTGAAGATGAAAAGATGCACGTTATATATATATATATATATATATATATATATATATATATATATATATATATTTATAGCTAATAAATATTTAAATTTTGCCATGATTGAATTAAAGGTATATTACCTATGGTACATTTTTTTTATATTTATTGGATATTGTTTCCCCTTAAAATATATGATATGGTCTATCATATTAGTAATCAATAACAAAATAAATGAATAAATTTTATTTTAGTATTAAATTTTTATAATAATATTTTGTAAATTAGCACAACTGATATCACTTTGTAAGTTGTTTTAATTAAATATATATAGTTGACATAGTTTTAATGTGAATGAATAACACAACAATGTGAATTAATTAAGTAATAAACTCGTATGAGAATATAGGTATCTACATATATATATATATATAATTGTGAATGATAAAACTAATTTTGAGTAGAACACTTTCATTATTGTAATTTGTTGTTTATCACACTTTATGTTTCTTCATTTGGTAAAAACTTTACCTTTTCATTTATCCAATTAATAAATAATAGGAGAAACTAATCCTACAAAAATAATTAGAACTTTAAATTTATCATTCACTAAAATTAATCTCATTAATTATGTCTTCTTAAACTAAGAAATATGTATATTTTTATCTTCATAACTTATATTTTCATAATCTCTATAACTCCTCTTAACCCCCAAATCAAAATGTGTAAACTTATGATAATTTATTGTATCTATATATATAAATTAATTAGAGGACCTTGAACTAGAATGGAGATTAAAGAATAGAAAATTTAAAAAATATTAAAACTAAATTTTGAAAGAACTTGATTAAGACCAACCAATACAATGTCAAAAGTTCTCAACTTGTGTTGCAACTTATTCCTTAAAGAAAAGAAAAAGCAGTATGTTAGAAAATATATTTTTGCCAAAATAAAAAATAACATTTTTTTTAAAAAAAGAGTGTAATTTAATGAACCAATACTATAACTTGTATTTTTATTATTTTATTTATTGTTTTTTATCCCACTTCTAGTTTTTTTATTTTTTATTTCACGTTTTATTTTATATGAATTGAAATAAGTAATAAAAAACAAAATCTAATGAGTGAAAAATATTGATCCCATAATTGATGATGTTGCAAACTTTTGAGTCAAAACTGTTCTTTTTTGCCTTGGTTTACTTATATGTGAATTGCACTCCATACATATATTTTAATATTAAATACTTATATTCTTTATACTATCAAAATCATACTTTTATAACTCCTTTGAAGTATAATAAAATATAATTATCAAATAGAATTGTGAATATAAATATTTAATATATATATATATTATGAAACTTAAACATAGGACAAATATTTATTCATGCATTTGATAAATTAATTTATTTTTGTTAAATATGTATATTTTGACAATTTTAAAAAATTCAATACAAATGAATAAATAAATTGATTCGATTTTGAATATATTTTAAAAATAAAATCGCTAAATTTAGTATATAAAAACTTTATGTTAAAATTTTAAATTATATTTTAATATACTTAGTTGTGAATATATATCTCACGTGAGTGTCCATACATTAATTTTATGGAGAAAAATGTTCAATCATTGATTTGAAAATGCAAGGAGTATATTAGAAATTAAAACGTATTATCAAAGTATTTGATTCGATTAACCTTCAATTATATTAATCACTATATAATATGTGAAGAGTTATATTATCAATCAAATATTTTTGTATAGTTAAAATGAATCTATTTATCTCTCTCTCTCTCTCTCTTTAATATATAAAGAGAGAGAGAGTAAATAGATTCATTTTAACTATACAAAAATATTTGATAGTGATTAATATAATTGAAGGTTATATATATATATATACATATATATATAATATATATACACACACACACATAAAGATATAGATAGTAAGCGGGTTAATACAAAAATCATGTTCTCATTCGAAGTTGAATATATCGAGACTTAATAATCAGTACTGTAACATTTTAATTACTTTCTACAAAATCATATATAACGAATGCAACATAACATTTATCTTTTGATATAATTGCAACTAAAAATCTAAAATATCAATTGATGTGAGTTATGCAAAAACCATACAAATCTAAATTGTATATTAGAAAAAGAAAAAGAACGATTGAATAATAAAATATTTAAAGGAGTTTTATCATATCAATATGACACAGAATAATAAGACCTGTAGGCGTATTTCATTAGCACTTTAAGTTACTTTGCAACATAATTTTTAGATACTCAAGAAAAGAGGTACCCAGTTGTAATAGATTATAGATGTTAAATTTGTTAAGTTTCATTTCAATCGTCATCTCAAAATGATCTTCATAATTAATATATAATTAAAAAATGATAATATTACGTTTGGGCATACAAAGAACATATATAATTGATTTAAAAAGTTATTCTTTAACATTTATTTCAAAGACCGCGCGCACGGCCAAATTCCTTAGTTGAAAATAAACTGAAGAAGAAAAATATCTTCTAGATGAGACATGGATATCTCGCTCTTTTTTAAGAAGATTCAAACCCACGATAATAAATTTTTTCATCAGTCCAGTAGTAATCGTATTTACTCGTTCCCTCTAGGGTACAACAAACCCTGACCACTAAAGTACAACTCAACATACACCAGACAAGAGTTGAGTCAAAAGCTTCATAAAATAACACCCCTTCAACTAATAAGAACTTTATCTTTTTACTCAATTTTATGCACTCTATATTTACTTATACACAAAAACAAAGTAAGGTCATCAGTATTTATCAGAGGGGAGAATTCTCCCTTGTAATGAATAGGAAGATTATGAGGTAAATAAATTATCTAAATTGAGGTTGCATGAATTACAAGATATTAAAAGGTAGAATAATGAGTGAAATAATAGAGTTTCAATAAGAAGTTATGGTCATGACTGACCACATTCAGTTACTAAAAAATGGCATTTACTCCCAAAGTTCTACTAACACAAGATGTTGATGCAAACAATAAAACCTATAGATAAAAAAAAAGCACATGACGAGGGTTAGGTTATTAATTATTGTCTCCAATCTACATTGATAATAAATTGTGAAATTATTACCATAATAACGAAACAAAAGAAATTTAATACATCTAACAATTATATATAAGTCGACAACCTTTTAGTAAGCTTCACTCATTATTTTGAAAATATTCTTATTTTTTTCTTTGTTGTTCTTCTTTGTTGCCCTTTGTAATCATAATCTTGATCGTTCTTGAATTCTCAAGTCAGCTTATTTCTCACTCTCTCACAACCTCCTAACTGATGACTCGCCTTATTGAGCTTTGTTACGTACCTTGTATGCCCTTTTATCCAATTTTTGGTTGGCCAACATTGGATTACCTGTTGCAGGTAATCCACGCACAATTTCGTGACAAAATAAGGGTTTCTTACCCATTTATCTCATAATATTGGCTTTGAGTTCAAGCGCGACAGAATACTAAAGAATTTAATTTGGGTAATAAACAATAACATTGTTGAAAATCAACAAGAGATCTCTAAAGAAGCTGGTGATTTTCACGTTCAATTACACATCTTGTTCTAACTTGTTTTGAATAATCTGTAAAGCATACTGTAAATCCATATGTTGCTTAATTTGTTTAAAATAATATAGATCTTTCTGAAAAAATATAAATATTTGCACTAATAAGGATTATATATTATCAATGTTTTATGATGATTATACTTTAAATTTGACCTCACAATGAGTTTAGTTGGTAAGAATGCTTATCTCTTTTACTTTTTTATAGTATTGATAGTTGTTGAAGCCTTGTATGGCATTGTGTGGTATGGTCCACTTATGGTGACGGTGTTTACTTTATTGTAAATATATATGCGAAGTGAACATGACCTTGAAGGCAATTATACTATGAATGTGTGTTAGTGATGGTCACCCTATGTGAAGTCTATGCCTAGTTTCTTTAGTCTAGCTATGATATAGGTTGTGTTGTTAATGTCATGAGCTTGTAAATGGTTATGTTAATCTTATGTGTACTTTCTGCCTATGATGAGGTCCTATAACATTATATGTGATGTAAAGCTAAGATAGGTGCATGAAGACTAGAGCTTACCATAAGATGTTGTAAGTCTTGAATAAATGAGTCTTGTGCTATGCTATCTATTCTATGATGTTATGTGATGTATCATTAACTAGGATGACTTGATAGGTGTACTAGTATGGGCAAGGGTATGGGACCTTGTCTATGCATTGCACATGTGTTCCTTGATATGATAGTTCCTAGGTTGGTGCATGCGTAGAATTGTATGAACATGTTATGAGTATGACTTATATGCTATGATGTTAAGTATATCATATGATAAAATATGCATGTGCATAGTGTCTTGGTGTGTTGATATGAAGGGATTGCTCATATAGTTATACCTATTGACCTATGCATTGATATATGAACATGTGTGACATTTATGTATTATGTGAAATGTTTGCTCACATATAAGTATACACACATGTATGAATATCTAGTCAATATAGAGGCCTTGAAAGGTGTGCTCAAGTGTACCCTAAAACTAGATAGGTACTTGAATATGCTATAAGCATATGAGGAGTAAATATCCTAAGCCTATGTTTGTGAAATCATGTAATAAAGGTTTTTCAATAAAGGTAACTTAGCTTAGAACCGAGTGAACTTGACAATGAGAGGTGTTGGCTTCCCTTGGAGGACTATTCACCATTTGTTCCTCATAGAATGTTGACTTCCCTTGGAGGAACATTCACCTATGGTTCCACATGAGGTGTTGACTTTCCTTGAGGAAGATTCACCCATGGTTTCTCATGAGAGGAGGCTCCAATATAAATGAGCATGCAGAGGGTTATGTATATCTCTTAGTTCCATAAACTATGCTTGCCAAATTGGATCTAGTAAGTGAATTCACTTAATATGCTAGGATATATGTTAATGTTATACTTTGGCTAAGTGGAGCACCTTCCTTTGGTGTAAGACTCTACAACACCAAATTCTATGTTTAGCACCCAAGGTCTTAGTGTCGGTTAAGGCTTAGTTTACCTAAAGTAAAATGGACAATGGAATTAAAGTAAGGAAAAAGGGACCCTAATGAGGATAACCTAAGGGAAGGTACTTAGGATAGGTGGAAGTAATGAACTCACCTAGACATTGCACAAGTATCTCTCTAAGGGAGTTATAGGAAGGTGATCTAATGTATGTGCATATGTTATGGTTCTCTTGCATGACATTGTGTTACTGTCTACATGATGTGATGATATGAATAATGGTGGTCTTATTGACTATGTGATGAAGGTCTTGCCTAGTTTGGATGAAGTCGTCTTTACTTGCTAATGTATGAAGTGTTAAGGATTGTGGTCTCATGATAGGTTTACTAAGTATGTGTGAGGGTATGGGGCTTCACATGTACATTGCACTAGTAGACTTATATTGGGGTTGTGAGTAAGGTCTTATAGTGTTTTATGTGAAGTAAGGTTGGTATATGTGCATAATAAGTAAATTTCACTGTAATGCCTTATGGTCTTAATTTGAAAATGTCTTGTGGTGTGCTATACTCTATGATGTTATGTGTTGGCTTGTGTAGTTTGTTTGTATAATTTCCTTGTGGCATTAAAGTGATGCATTGCACCAAGTATCACTAGAGGATTACTTGGGAGGTTAAAAGGGGAATAGTTCACTGTAAAGGGAAATTGCTCACTCTAAAGTGACCTCAAATGTGCCTTAAATTCTATGTGTGATTTTATATGATGTTTGCCCTTTGAATATGTCTATATGAAGTATGTCAATGATATAAATGCTATTGTATCAAGGTTTCATGAAGTTTTCACAAAAAGCCATAATGTATGGTTTCAACGAAAATGTCCCTTTTAAATGCATGTTTTAGCATGGTTGCCATACTTAGTGAATTCTTGTACTAACACCATTCTTCTCTACTTTTTACACAAAGTGTAGGTTATGGATTCTTAAAGGATGTCTTTAATGGTGAAGTGCTTGATAGATGATAACTAAGTTCAAGGAAAGGAAATCCTTAAGTCCAAGGATTTCTATGTCATTTCTTTACTGTAAAGTTGTGTAATATAGTACTTATGTTTCTATGTTGTAAGGGCCGTGTCCCTAATGTACTCTAATGATGTTGAGTCTAAGATTGCAAAAAGACTTATAGTCTAAGTATGTAATATGATATTTTATATATATATTGAAAGTGAATTCTTAGCATATGATGTGCTAAGAAAGTTTAAAATTTTCCACTAAATTTACTATGACAATGCAATGAATGATAACTATGGGCTTGTACAAGACCTCCGAGAGGTCAAGTACGCCATACTACTTCTAGGGGGTGCTTCCCGGATGTGACAATTTCCACGTAATCTCTTGTGTTGTATTTTACTTTGAGTTATTTACTTTACACACTGATACTCTGTCAAGGACCTGGCCCATTGACTAATAGTGCACACATATTTTCAATCAAGGCCTCAACAATCTCGGTGGTGATGTCCAAACTGTGACGGACTTGGTCAAATTAAGGAGCTTATTTTGGATTGAATAATTGACAAAGAGTCATGAGCTAGGATTTTTAGTTTCAGTCATTATAAGTCCAAATACAACTTATGATATTAACTTGGGTAATGAAATGTTTTGTGGTGCTGAAGACGCTGATACGCTGGACATTTGCTTTGATAAGGTGGCCAAGGATGGGGATCTTTCACCTAGGCAACAAAGGAGAGGAAGATTCAAAACCAAAAGGAGGACACATGGAATGTGACATAGTTGGGATTGTAAGGTGATGGAGGAATTTTGTTCAAAGTCACTTACCAATGTGACTAGAAGAAAGAATCATACAACAGTGTCCAATAAATTCAAGAAGAAGTGATGAACCATCAAGAGTTGTTGGACAGATTTGATGAAGAAGACGCGATAAAAGAAGTGTTAAGTTAGACGGGCAAGACATCTTTTTAAGTTCGTACATATATAAAATGAAGTGTGTGGTTGATAACACAACCTTATTCTAAAGTTTTCTATTTTTGGATTACTTAAGCATCCTCATTTATAACATTATCATAGAGTTTATTATAAACACTATAATGATCACAGAGTGCCTAGCTTTTTCTAACTCTTATATTCTTCATGCTTGTTAATTAATTAGTAGAGGTTTGTTACCTCGTTAGGATTAGTAAATAAGTCTAGATCCCGTTACTTGTAATATTCTCTTTGAGGTCCACTTCTATTATTAATTTATAAAACTAGCTCTAAGCACCTCGCCTAATGGATTCCATTAATAAAAGACAAACAAGACTGAAATTTTGGCCCTTTTTATATGTATTTTAGTCATGTAAAACTTAAGAAAAAATACATGGAAAATTAAGATCTACTTAAAAGAGTTCAACTTTCAGATAAGAGATGATCATACATTTGGTGGATTTCATGGCACCAAACCTGCTAGTAGTAGCATTGAGAGTATTGGGATCTATGTGATGTCCATCACGTCCTCCATGATCACACCAAGATGATATTGTCACGACTCGAGTCTACATTCTGGATGTGGCCGGCACTCAACAACCATTGTTGGTCCCCAAGCGAACTCTCATCCTGACTGACTACAAGCGGAAGACTAACTTAAGCATGCAAAATCTTAAAACTGAATAAAATCTAGAACTCAAATACAAAGCTTTAACCTTAAAAATTAAATCTTAATTAAATAAACTAACAAGAATCCGAATATATTGAATGGTCACCGTAACATGAAAACCTCTAATAGCAACCCTGATAAGTTTTGACCAAAGTTGTAGTAACTTTGTCCAATATAACCTCCCTCAAACACTTGAATAACTGTATGAACATGTATACTGAACCGAGGATGAAAATCCCTCCTTAATGATTCCCCTCCAGATGAGGTACCACTAAAATAACAACAAGTGCAAGACCTCTTGTCCGCCAAATCCCTAAATTCTATACAGCGCATAAGCTCCATGACCACCTTGACTGTTCTTTGAAAAGATCCAAACAAGGTTGTTTGATAAGCTACTACACGGATATAATAAGTCAAACTTCTCATGAATTGACAAATTCTTAGTCTCGTCAGGTAAAATCACCAAAGCATGGTGAGACAAGGCATGAAATCTTGTCCAAAAATCGATATGCAATACCATCTTAAGTCAAGTTCTCAAACTGACCCCACTTCTCTTCTTGCAAGTTACAGGGAATGAACATGTTGGTGTAGTATCGACATCAGACTGCCACCACTTCCTAGATAGGCCACATATGCGAAATAGTGTAATCCACTCTGTCAGACTTCACCAACTCCACATTTTGTAACGTCTCATGACAACTTACAAGAAACTTATAATTTTAAGTTAAACTTCAGCAAATCTTGTGTGTGTAGATTCATACTTTTTGGAGATAAATACTACTTAGAAGGTATGAGATGACCCAAAATACACTTGATCTATTTTTAGTCTCATCTGGTTGATTAATTTCGTCAAACGATCTATTTGACTATTGAGTGAAGGATTTGATCAATGAATATTCAATTCATTCTACTATGTTGAATGGACTCTGACCAATTCTTCAACTCGGATCAAACTAATCAAACCCCAAAATAAATTATAAATTTTAGTTAGGGTTCTAGGAGACAAAATTTCTTTGCAACAAATTTTATGTATGGAAAATAAACTCCAACCACAAAATAAATATGAAGAAAGAAGAATATTTTATTAATTAACAGTTTGAGTACAATTTTGTCCCTTTTTTGATTCTTCTGTAGGATAATTTCCACCTAAAATGGATTTTATTTTATCTCCATGTAAAGAGGATTTTGTTGATTTTCATGAAGTATTTGTGGTCACGAAGAGTTCGCCCACATCTTGATCTATTTGTAAATGTTCCATGAATTTATGGAATTTTCGAGATCCCTCTCTAAGGGATATAGTACCCTTTATATAGTGTCAGTTAGGATTAGTCTTCAAGAATTCTAAGTGAAGATGGACTAATCTGGTAGAGTCCCACACAATTTTCATGTCTACATATGTCAAGTCTCTTTCTCATGAAAAAAACTGATCTCCTTTTTAAATAACCTTTGTGAGCACAGTTCACTTAACTCTCTTATTGGTTGGAGTATTATTGTTTGAGGTGTAATCAACGGTTCCAGAAGAGGTCTTAAGGGATCGCACCAACGAAGGACCCAACAGCATCTCCAAGCACATTTCAGCCTCCCATTCGAACGTGGACATAGGATCCAATTTCTCAAAAATCCTCAATAGTACAACATATCTGTCTTTGCAGATTTGGCGAGGCATGAAGAAGGTTCTTGATCATATCATTCATTGTTTACAGAAGCATACCTCAAATCAATAATTAGTCATGGATTCAGTTCGGATATTTGAAATAGATATGTGTTGTAACAACATAATCTACCACTGCATCTCCGAGAATTCCTAGCATTGATATCATCATGGAATATGATCCGTGAGTAAGAGTTTCAACAAGTTATGAAGGATCATGGAACTTGTAAGTAGCAAGGTTTCAAAGTACCAGACATTAACTAGCTTCGCAGAATCAACAAAATCAATGTGCAACCCAATCCAATTCATAAATGGTAAAGTTGTTACTTGCCCACACGAGCTGAGGTAGGCACTTATTAGTTACTCAACCACATTAACTACTTCTCACTATTTCTAATCGTTTGCCTTAGCCTACTATACATTTTTATTGAAGTCAAACGGAACTCTTAATCGAAGAACTTTAGAATTATCATCAGGAATGATTCACGTTAGAAGATCGAATGATTCAATACAAATAAATTTCATATTTACGAGCGCATCCAAAGTTGCAAAGTGTAACATTGGAAATGATTTTATTTTTCTTAATTCTGAGTAAATCCTCATGCTAACTTTCATAAGTCTTAAATAGTTGTAAACTGACATCACATTTGAGAAAAGAGTCTCCAAGTTTCCCAAGTGATTCCAAATGAAACTTCTCGAGGCATTTCTTTGTTGCCATTCCTCCCGAAATCTTACCAGTTGGGATACAAAGTTTTAGTTTGCAATGATTCGAAAGCATTCTTTTCAACTTTGTTCAGTATGAATGCTTCCCCTATAAAGTCTAAAGGTTCTAGCACGACAGATAGTTAATGGTAAAAGATTCTTGACCTCGAGAATCTTATGAATTCTAAGGTATACATATATAACAGTGAATCTGTTCGGTGGAGTATGAGGATTCACTACCATACGTGTATACCTAGAATTCATAAGATTCTTGAGGTCAACCATCTTTCACCAATAACTATCTATCGTGCTAGAACCTTTAGACCTTATAGGGAAAGTATCCATGCTGAATAAACTTTAAAAGAATGCTTTTGAATCACCACAAAGTAAAACTTTGTTTCCCAATCGCTAAGATTTTGGAAGTAATGACAACTAAGAAATATCTCCAGAATTTTCATTTGGAATCACTTGAGAACCTTGACGACTCTTTTCTCAGACATGCTATAGTATACAATCATTTAAGACTTATGAAAATTATCATGAGGGTCTTCTCAACATTAAGAAAAATAAAATCATTTCCAATGTTGCATTGTCAAGCTTGGATGTGCTCGTAAGATACTGAGATTCATCCATAACGAACCATTCGATCTTAAAGTGGGGACCATTCCTAGTGATAATTCTCAAGTTTACAAATTTGTCAAAGAGTTCTTGATGCCTTCAGTAGAAGTTTGTTGTAGGGTAAAGAAGGAGATTAGAAACAAGAGAGTAGCTGATGTGGTTAAGGCACTAATAGGTGCCTACCTCAGCTCAGGCAGGCGAAGTAGCAGCTATATCATTTATGAAATGATTGGGATGGACATTGATTTTATTGATGCACCTATGCTAACGCACATCATCGTGAGTGCTGAGAAGATAGTCAATGTAAGGTACTTGGAAATCACTACTACATTAGAAGTTTCACGACCCTTCGCTGCTTGTTAAAACACTAACTTACGGATCTTACATGCTACATGAGATTTCATGATGCTATTAGCACTTTGAATTTCTTGGATATGTAGTGCTAGATTATGTTCTTACAACACATCTCTATTTCAAATATTAGAGATTGATTCCAAGACTAATTACTTATTTGCGGTCTATTTTTGTAAATAATGAATTATATGCTCAATCTGAAGTTAAGGCTAGTATGCATGAGCACATTGTTTATGCCTCGCTTGATCTGCCAAGACAGATATGTTATACTGTTGAGGATTTTGAGAAATTGGATCTCGTGTCCACGTTTGGATGGGAGAGTGAAACGACTTTCCAAATATGCTTGGAGATGTTATTGATTACTTTGCTAGAGTGTTATCTTAGTTGATATTGGCTTCTATAAAGATACTACATTTCTAAGCATAAGACCTCTTCTGGAATAGTCGATCAAACAATATAACTCTATCCAACAAGACAGTTAAGTGAACTATCTGACCCAAAAAAATTCACGAGACAAGATGAGTCCAATTTCATTTGAGAATTCGACATTTGAGATATCAAAATTATGTGGGTCTCTACAATATGACTCCCATTTCATTTAAGGTTCTTGTAGACTACTTACCCTAAACTCAAGCTCACACTTATATTAAGTGTAGTATATTTTCTTAAATAGGCATCTCTAAAATTTCATATATTCATGAAATATTCATAAAGTGATGGAGACGTGGGTGCACTCTTCTTGACAACCAAATATTTTAACAAGATCCGTAAAATTCTTTCACAAGGATCAAATAAATTATAAGGAGGTCCACATCATCCTTAGTTTGACTGACACTAACAACCCTTGAATCACGGAGAAATCTTAAGAGAGGAATCAAGGGATAAACAACTTTGCACTCACAATCTTTATGAATAAAATTATTCTTTTCATTTATTATTTGATTGCAATATATTTTTTGTATTTGAGATAATATATTGCAAATAAATTGGCACTCCCAATGTGAAACAATTTAGCCTTCATCTCCTCTCTCACAAATCAAATGAAAATCTGAAGCCACAAACCACAAAGATTGAGAATCCATTTTTATGGGTCTACTTCAAGTCTCGTCTTTGAGTTTATAAAGTTTACACTCCGACAAGTCTTGAAGTAGGGGACATTTATAGACACCAAAATTTTGTGGAACTCTATGAGATGAGACACTTCCTCAAGAAAAGTATGACAATTTGGAAAGTCCCCATTAGTGGGAACATCCTCCCGAACGAACTCAACACACTTTGTAGCTTAGGACAAGTTTAAATTGTGTTTCAATATCATTGTTGTCAACGTTCGCAAATCATACTCATTCATATTACCAAAATTCTAGCATTAAATGTCTCAACATTTAATAGGTCTCCCAAATACTTTAATATACAAAAAATATTATTAGTTTTCTTTTATGTCCTATATTTTCACATAGGCTATGGATCACTGCGGTCCAAGCCAAGTGAAAGTTTTTCTTATGTATTTGGACAATAATAACTCATATACACCCTCTGCCCGACACAATGCTAAAAAGTTTTCTCTTATGAGCTATTTTTTACATAAGTTATGGTTGGTCCAAGCCAAGTGACACTTAGCATTGGGTATATGGACAATAATAACTCATGCACACCCACTGCATTACCCAATGCTAAGTAATTAAGTAACCAATTAAGCAAAATTTAAGTGAACATCAAAGCTAGCAATATATTGATCATACTAATATAAAAAATTTACATTATTAGGAATTATGTGGAAGTTATGATAACGGCATTTGTCAAAAAAATATTGATATAAACAATAATTGCATGTCAATTCTAAGCTAGTTGGGGTCAATTCTCTTGATTTTTTGGATCAGGGCGAGGAGGAATGGATGAAAGGTGAAATATTTAAGTTATACTTATAATCCTAACACTACCTTAATCTAATAATAAAATTATGAAGACATAAAGAACTTTACAGATGGGCGGTGCACCAAAATTCGCAAATTTATACCTACCTAAAATAGTAGGGTTCACAGAACATAATAAAAAGGCAATTCAATACATTCTTCACTAGAGGAAAGCAAATTTGCATCACAAATATATATTTTTAGCATTCAATCAAAATATTACCTGGTCCTCAAGGAAGTGAATTGAGAACCATGAGATATCAAGTACAATCCCCAGCGGTGGCAAAAAAATCTTGGTGATTTGTTTTGTGTATGCCTTTAAGGATGAACTTACCTAGTACCACAATCAAGCAAGCAAGATATTAGGTTTAGAAATAAAAAGGCAGAGGGAGAGATACCAATTGATGTAATCCTAGATGCGAGAACAATAAAGCGAACTACAATCAATCAAACGAAATATATTATCAAGAAACAGAAAGAAAGACAGAGAGATTCAGAAGGGAAATAAAAGAATGACCTAGCAACTAAAATACATTTGATTACTAGAATAAACTCTAAGGGTGAAAAGAAATTGAACTCATACAAGTGAAGGCTTATCAAAAGGGTTCAATTGAACAGATATGAGGGTTTCCCCAAACTCACAAAGAAGTCTAAACATCAAATGGTCATTCAAAAATCAGCCCCTAAATAAACCCTAGTTTCTACTATTTATAATAGTAGATAAACTAACCTAAGATATTTAAAATAATACCCTTGATATAAAACCAAGGAAAGTCTAATCTATTACTTATTTAAAATGTAGTCATCTCTTGCTTAAAATTCCATTTCAGTAAATTATAGACCGTCCATGCTTCTTTCATTAATTTTGTAAGGTATCAAATTGCTTCGAATCGAATTGATGGTCTTCATATCCATGATGACTAATCGATATCCCATCATGATATGTATAGGACACCACAACATGAATATAATTTTACATATTTTATGTTATAATCTGAAATCACTAAATATATATTAGTAATGTGTAATGACTACATGTGTGATTTGGAATAGAGTAATTAACATCTTCTAGGTAAGAAATTGAAGAGTTTCTTTTGATTCTCTTATAGCCAATTTTTAAACTCAAAAGAAAATTTCAAAATTCTAGATAAGTTTTTCCGAGAAAAAACTCTTTCACCTGGAGAAACAACAAAGAGTTAGAACGGAGATGAAAAAGAGAAGGAAAAGATATGAGTTACATTACCTTGGTTGAGTGATATATCTTGTGTGAGAAGAAGAGAGACGAGAACATTGGATTAGAGAGCTGGTACAACCCACAAGAGAAGCAGTAGAGTAACATTCAGTTGTACAAGGAGGGTGAGAAGAAAAAATAATGAACTCCATAGGAAGCTGAAGTTAGTATTTATAGGTAGGGTTAATGAAAGTGGGCTTTAACCTAATCATATGAGAAATAAATTGTTTTGATAGTTTTATTTTGGGCTTGGGCCAAAAATTTATTTTCATTTTTGGTCAATTAATAAAATGGCCAATACAAGTATTAGAATATGGTAAAGAAATGTCAATCATGTAAATTTTCAAAACATTTAAAATATGGAATTGTCAAGATTTTCGTGAGTTCCTCATATTGTAAATACCTTCATCCCCCTTTCAAAACTACTTACATTCAGATTGTGTGGGAATATAATCAATCAAATTTCTATCTATTGAAGATGATGATAGCATGGGAGATGTATTGATCACCAAAGATAAAGTAATCCTGAAGACGTTTCTAGATCCTCCAAAAATTTGAGAACGATATGAATCGAATTTGTTGATTCTCTCAATGAACTTCATGCACAATGACCAAGGATTATTTACTCCATAGAGGAATTTGGTAAACATTGAAACCCGTCTCATGTTCAAGTACTTACGTCATAGACTAAAAGGTTGAAATTCCTACCTTTAATTTGAATTGCCTTGCATGAAGACTGCGCGAACAAGTAAAAGTACATGAGGATGACTTGACTTACTCAATTACGAAGAAAGAAACATTCTCAATATAAATACTTAAAACATAATAGTCTGACCAAAATGACACTTAAATCTCATAAAAAAGTATTTGAAATACAGAAATAAAATACTCAAACTAAATTGTATGAATATCTATGAAGTCTCTATAATACTAAGATGGATGTTGGGACAGATCCCACAACATCCCATAATATGAAAGACGGATAAGTAATAAATATGTGTCCTCCAGAATGCAAGAAGTGGATGCTAAAACTAGATCAACGAGGCGCTGCATGCTAATCCTGGTTACCTGCGTCTGCATCATAAGACGATGCAGGCCAACTGGCATCAGTACATTGTATGAACGAGTATGCGAGTTGGAATGCTAACAACAACTTAAGGCTTGAAAGGATTAAGAAGAACTTACCTTGGCTCTACTCAACTCATGAAATACTAACTCAATATAAAGCAGTAGAGACACATACAATTATAAAACTTGTAAAACAATGTAAACAACTTAGTTCGTTAAAGATAATGCACTAACAAACTCAATTTTACTTATAATGAAAGTAATATAGTTTATATGGATGATTCTCTAAACGACAATCATCACTATGAGCCTAAGCGATGGTACAACGTCTTGCCTCACATTGCAAGAGGATCGTCCTATACCTTGCCGTCGGTATAGAACCTGAACTACTAAGTGGATCCACTAGTATATGCTAAAAAACACTAAAGAATCATCTAAAAAGTATGATCCTTTTCTGTCCATGTTGGCTATATGATTTATGGAGACTCGAGTTAATATGAACTCGCATCCCCATATCGGTGCTCAATACTACTCCCAAAATTCTTTGCTCATATGATTTTTTTAAAACACTTCTTTACTTCTTTGAGGTAATTTGCTCAAACTTAGCTTTAATAGCTCTCTTGGAAATCATAGTTTCCTCTTTACTAAAACTAGCCAAATTCTCTTTTGGAAGCCTAGCTTTCTTTCTTTCTCAAAATGTGAAAACATTTGTAAATCTTAGGGAATACTTAGTTCCATTATAACTTTTGAGAAATGACTCAACTTTATGCTCTTCGCTTAACATGTGACTTAACTCTTAGGAAATACTTAGTTCCCTTATAACTTTTGAGAATTAAACTCAACTCATTACTCTTTAGTCAACTTGTAGCTTGAGACTTAAATCAAAGTTAAAATGTTTGGTAAAGACTCTTTGTCACGACCCAAAACGATCTCGTGAGTGGCACCCACCCTTATCCTACTAGGTGAGCGAACCAACAAATCTAAACTCCAATATTTACCAATAGTTCAACTGTAAATAACAAAATAATGCGGAAGACTCAAAATCTGATTTAAGGTAACTAAGTAAATAAGCTTCTAAGTTTACACTTATCATCCCCAAAATCTGGAAGTCATCACATCAAGAACATCTATCCTCAAATTACAAAGTCTAAGAATGTTTGAGAAACAAAATAAGTAAGAAAATGGTCCATGTCCGAAATTCAAAGACATCAAGACTTGAAGAAGAGAATCCAGCACGAGCTAAGAATAATAGCTCACCCCGAACTCTGATATGCTGAAGACTGGCTAGAACTGAGGGCGAGTCGAAGACGATGGCACACTTGCTGCACTCCACAAAATAACAAAGAAGAAAATACAAGTAGGGGGTCAGTACAAGGAACACGTACTGAGTAGGTATCATCGGCCAACTCAAAATAGAAAACAATATATACCGAATAATAATATACAGTCAACCACAATACTTAACAGATAGCAAGTAACAATTACATAAACCATTGGCAACAACACCATAATAAGTACACCATCAATCACAACATCAAGCACAACCTTGAGGACTCATGCCTCCACACCATACTCATTTGGGAAAAATAGTTTTCTTTGAATTTGAGTAAAATAATATAATTCAAGATTCTTTTTATTTAAAAATACAGTGTCGGAACGTGACACTCCGATCCAAAATACCGTGTCGGAACGTGACACTCCGATCCAAAATATACCGTGTCGGAACGTGACACTCCGATCCAAAAATACCATGTCGGAACGTGACACTCCGATCCAAAAATACTGTGTCGGAACGTGACACTCCGATCCAAAAATACCGTGTCGGAACGTGACACTCCGATCCAAAAATACCGTGTCGGAACGTGACACTCCGATCCAAAAATACCGTGTCGGAACGTGACACTCCGATCCAAAAATGTATTTAATTTATTTAAACTGTTTTCAAACCATTTTATTTCCACCAAGCCTTCTTTATTCAAGGCATCACTTCAAAAGAGAGTTTTCAAGAATAAAATTCAATAGTCTCAATATTTTAGGCAAAACACAAACTACACAATCATAATATACAACCACAAAATCAAGTAATAGGAGACTTTACAATATCATCCAATACATATCAATCGCTATTTAGAGTTTATCTATCACATAGAAATAAACCATAACCTACCTCCACCGAAGAACCGAAATCAAGCAAGCTACCTCTCCAATGCCTTTGCCTTTCTTATTGCCTAAGAACTCTTTCAATCCGAAGTCCAAAATGCCTGTTCTCCTCTCCCTTTCACGTTTTTCTCTCACTGCTTCCCAGCTGATCAGTTCTTCCCTCTCTCAATTCAAGACTCCCTCCTCTAATAATAATGCAAGACTATACTTATTGTAAAAGTAATCCCCCATTAGTCTAAAGTTACTTTCTTTAATACCCACTAAGTCCATTATAAAAGCTAGTCCACTAAATACATAAATAATAGCCCCAAACATCCATTAAAATAATTAGTGGAAGCTGACATCGTGTGGGGTTACGCTGCGTGTGACGGTCCGTCGTGTCTGTGACGGTCCGTCCTGCAGGTCCGTCACGAAGTTCAGAGAGTCGATTTCAGCATGTCAATCTTCAAGAGTTGAAGTGTTTTGGAACGAGACCTCCTTGACGGTCTGTCGTGTCTGTGACGGTCCGTCCTGCATGTCCGTCACAGAGTTCAGAGAGTCGATTTCTGCACTCAATTTCAGAATTCTAAGTGTTTTGGAATGAGACCTCCTCGACGGTCCGTTGTGTCTGTGATGGTCCGTCCTGCAGGTCCGTCACAGAGTTCAGAGAGTCAATTTCTGCACTCAATTTTAGAATTCTAAGTGTTTTGGAACGAGACCTCCTCGACGGTCCGTCGTGTCTGTGACGGTCCGTCCTGCAGGTCCGTCACAGAGTTCAGAGAATCAATTTCAGCACTCAATTTCAGAATTCTAAGACAGTTATTTCCAGAATGAACTCTACTGCTCAAAACAACTAAACAGGTCGTTACAATAGATACCAATTTACCCATCGTTCGCCCTCGAACGATCTAAAGAAGAAAAACAAGGACGAGAACGAGTACCTGAATCTGGGAACAGGTGTGGATATTTTTCTTGCATATCAGCCTCCTTCTCCCAGGTGGACTATTCAATTGGTCAATTCTTCCATTGAACTTTGATGGATGCAATCTCCCTTGATCTCAACTTGTGAATTCTCTATCTAGAATGGCAACAGGCTCCTCCTCATAAGACAATTTCTCATCAAGCAGAACCGAATCCCAACGAATGATGTAGTTTCCATCCCCATGGTATCTTTTCAACATAGACACATGAAATACCGGATGCACTCCTGAAAGCCCTGGAGGCAAGGCTAATTCATAAGCCACCTCTCCTACTCGCTTAAGTACTTCAAATGGTCCAATATACCTTGGGCTTAGATTACCTCTTTTACCAAACCGCATCACCCCTTTCATGGGTGAGACTTTCAGCAAGACCTGTTCACCCTCCATGAACTCCAAGTCTCTAACCTTTCGATCTGCATATTCCTTTTGCCTACTTTGAGCCGCTAAAAGCTTTTCTTGAATAAATTTCACATTCTCTAATGAATCCCTCAAAAGATCAGTACCCCAAGGTCTAACCTCAAATGCATCAAACCAACAAATGGGAGACCTACATCTCCTCCCATACAATGCTTCGAATGGAGCCATATCAATACTGGAGTGATAGCTATTGTTGTAGGAGAACTCTGCCAAGGGTAAGAAGTTATCCCAATGACCACCAAATTCTATCACACATGTCCGAAGCATATCTTCCAATACCTGAATCGTTCACTCAGATTGTCCATCTGTCTGAGGGTGAAATGCAGTACTAAGATCCAACTTAGTACCTAACTCAGCATGTAATGTTCTCCAAAACTTAGAAGTAAATTGCATACCTCTATCTGATATGATCGAAAGTGGAACCCCATGCAATCGAACAACCTCTGAGATATAGATTTTGGCTAACTTCTCTGCATTGTAGGTCACCTTGACTGGAATGAAGTGAGCAGACTTAGTCAATCTGTCCACAATTACCCAAATAGAATCAAACTTACCCAATGTTTTTGGAAGACCAACCACAAAGTCCATTGCAATTCTCTCCCACTTCCATTCAGGAATGGGCATTCTCTGAAGTGTTCCTCCAGGTCTCTGGTGTTCATACTTTACTTGCTGGCAATTTGGACATTTGGCAACAAAATCAACAATGTCGCGCTTCATTCTACTCCACCAAAAGTGTTGCTTTAGGTCACGGTACATCTTGGTTGCACCAGGATGTATAGAATATCCGGAACTATGAGCCTCTGTAAGGATAGTGTGGATCAAATCATCAACACGAGGCACACATACCCTTCCCTTAATCCTCAAAACACCTTCCTCATCAATTATTGCCTCTTTAGACTCTCCTCGCAACACCGTATCCCGAATTCGGCTTAGCTTCTCATCATCAAACTATTTTCCCTTGATCTTGTCAAGAAAAGAAGATCTTGCCTCCACACTGGCCAAAAATCCTCCTTTCTCTAGTATTTCCAGTCTCATAAGGTCGTTAGCCAAGTTTTGGACTTCTCTAGCCAATGGGCGTCTAGAAACTTGTAAGTGGGCTAAACTACCCATGCTACCTGCTTTTCTACTTAAAGCGTCAGCCACCACATTTGCCTTTCCTGGGTGATACAGAATGGTAATATCATAGTCCTTCAACAGTTCCATCCACCTCCTCTGCCTCAAATTCAAGTCTTTCTGGGTAAAAACATACTGTAGACTACGATGATCTGTGTAGACCTCACACTTGACCCCATATAGATAGTGTCTCCATTGCTTTAATGCAAACACTACCGCAGCCAACTCCAAATCATGGGTCGGATAGTTACGTTCATGCACCTTTAATTGCCTCGAAGCATAAGCAATTACATTCTTCTCTTGCATTAGCACTGCACCCAAACCAGAATAGGATGCATCACAATAAACAATGAAGTTCTTACCCTCTACTGGCAAGGTAAGGATAGGTGCAGTAGTCAGCAAGGTCTTGAGTTTCTGAAAGCTTTCATCACATTCATCCGACCATACAAATGGAACATTCTGCTTAGTCAAGTTCGTCAATTGGGAAGCAATAGAAGAGAATCCCTTGACAAATCGACGGTAGTAGCTGGCTAAACCAACAAAGCTCCTTACTTTTGACACATTAGTAGGTCTTACCCAATTCTTCACTGTTTCAATCTTAGAAGGATCCACCATCACCCCATCCTTAGAAACCACGTGCCCCAAGAAGGACACTGAATCTAGCCAAAACTCACACTTGGAGAATTTGGCATAAAGCTTTTTCTCCCTCAATACTTCCAAACACAATTCTCAAGTGCTCCTCATGTTCCTTCTTGCTCTTTGAGTATATCAGTATATCATCAATAAATACAATAACAAAAAGATCCAGATATGGCTTAAAAATCCCGTTCATTAGGCTCATAGAAAGCAGCAGGGGCATTCGTAAGCCCAAAGACATTACTAAGAATTCATAATGCCCATACCTGGTTCGAAAAGCCAGTCCTTGGACATCTGCTGTCCGTTTTTCAATTGATGATATACCGGACCTCAAAATCAATTTTTGAGAAGACACAAGCACTTGTAACTGATCGAGAATCATCATGCGAAGGATAGGATACCTGTTCTTAATAGTTACCTATTCAGCCTGAATGTTATCTATGGCACATCCGAAGAACTTCCATCTTTCTTCTTCACAAATAAAAACAGGAGCACCCCAGGGGATGACCTTTGCCTAAATAAAACCTTTACCTAATACCAGCTCCTGAAGTTGGGCCTTTAACTCCCTTAACTCAGCTGGAGCCATTCTATAAGGGGGTATGGAAATGGGTCGAGTACCCGGCTCCAGATCAATGCAAAAGTCGATATCCCTATCCGGTGGCATACCAGGAAGGTCTGCAGGAAACACATCCAGAAACTCACGGACTACCGAAACCGACTCAATTGAAGGTACTTGGGTAGTGTCATCCTTGAGATGTGCCAAGAAAGCTAAGCACCCCTTACTAATCATTCTTTTAGCACGAAGAAAGGAGATGATACGAACCGGAGTGGAAGTGTAGTCCCCCTCCCACACTAACGGATCTGTCCCAGGCTTGGCTAACGTCACAGTTTTAGCATTACAATCCAAGATCGCAAAATTTGGAGAAAGCCAAGTCATACCAAGAATTACATCAAAATCAACCATTTCTAAAATGACCAAGTCTACATAAGTATTGCTCCCCACAAAAGTCACCAAGCATGACCTATATACCTTTTTCAACTATCACAGACTCACCCACCGGAGTAGAAACACGAATAGGCATGTCAAGCGATTCACAATGTAAATTTAGACCAGTAGCAAATGAGGAAGATACATATGAAAACGTGGAGCCAGGATCAAATAATACAGAAGCCATGTAATCACAAACCAAAAGATTACCTGTGATAACAGCCTCAGATGCCTCTGCCTCAGATCTCCCAGGGAAAGCGTAACAATGGGCCCTATCTCCAGTCAGCCCGTTGCCCCTACCATGTGGCATTGTAGTAGCTCCAGTTTGTCCATCACCTCGGCCGTTTTGGTGACCACCATTACCTCGGCCACCACGTCCTCCAGAATAACGGCCTCTACCATGACCACCTCTACCTCTAGCTATTGGGGGTCTATAACTCTGTTTTGGACAATTCCTCATTCTGTGCTTGTTCATTCTCCCCTTCCTCACCCTCTCTTACCATTTCCTCCATCGGTGGAGGAGTCACCGCCCTAGTACCAGGTGGGCTAGGTGCTTGTCCTCTTCCTCTAGAGGACGTCCTCCCACGACCTCTTCCACGGCCTCTCGCGACTGTTCCTCTCCGAGCTACAGCCCCAGTGGCTGGCTCAGACGTTTCTTGTCTTGCCGGTGTTGGTGCAGTCGTTGCTCTAGTTCTAACCATCTGTGAAATAGAGTGAAGATGGTCAGATACCAATTTGTATCACCTAGATACCAATTGGATTCAAGTAATAGCACGAAAGAAAGAAAGAAAGAATGGAATTTTCCTAAAGTCTTATAGCCTCTCAAAGAAAAGTAAAGGCGTCCCCCTACCGTTCTTTAAGACTCTACTAGACTCGTTCTTGTGTGATGAGACCAACGAACCTAATGCTCTGATACCAAGTTTGTCACGACCCAAAATCGAGCCGCGAGTGGCACCCACACTTATCCTACTATGTGAGCGAACCAACCAATCTAAAACCCCAACATATTGAACAAAAATACAAAGCGGAAGACTTAAAACTCATTAACGAAATCAATTAAATAACTTCTAAAATTTATAACTCATTATCCCCAAAATCTGGAAGTCATCATCACAAGAACATCTATCCTCAAGTTACTAATCTAAAAGTATCTAAGAAGCTAAAATAAATAAAAGGCTAGTCCATGCCGGAAGTTCAAGGCATCAAGACTTGAAGAGAAGATCCAGTCCAAGCTAGAAGCATTAGCTCACCCTGAAATCCGGTGTAGTGAAGACTGGCTAGAATTGCTGCTGAGTTGAAGACGACGGTACGTTTGCTGCATTCCCCAAATAACAAAGAAAGAAACAACAAGTAGGGGGTCAGTACAAAACACAAGTACTGAGTAGGTATCATCGGCCAACTCAAAATAGAAAACAGTATATATCAGTTCATATCATAAATCAACTACAATACTCAACATGTAGCAACAAGTACTATAATCATCAATAAGTACTACCAAGTTCATCCATGAGGACTCAAGCCTCAATACCACACTCATTTGGGAAATTAGGTTCATTACATTGAGTATTTTAACATCTCTCAAGATTCATTATCTTTCTTCCTCTTGTGTCGGTACGTGACACTCCGATCCCCTACTACTATGTGTCGGTACGTGACACTCCGATCCCCTAATTCTACGTGTCGGTTCGTGACACCCGATCCCCTAATACTATGTGTCGGAACGTGACACTCCGATCCCCTAATTCTACGTGTCGGTTTGTGACACCCGATCCCCTAATACTATGTGTCGGAACGTGACACTCCGATCCCCTAATTCTACGTGTTGGTTCGTGACACCCGATCCCCTAATACTATGTGTCGGAACGTGACACTCCGATCCACTAACATCATTCTATCAATTCATCAAGCGTTCTCTTATACCAAGGCATCATCAATCTCATTACCTTAGTTCATCAAGCCTTCTTTTATACCAAGGCATCATCAATAACAAGGTGAATTAGGGTTCTTCAAGATTTTGGATTCAAAAGCTTCATTATGCTTATTTTATCACAATCACATAATCACATTCATGCAAGCATACAATTAAGCATATAGAAGGGTTTACAATACTACCAATACATATCATTCACTATTAAGAGTTTACTACGAATAGTATCAAAACCATAACCTACCTTCACCAAGGATTCTTGATCAAGCAAGCAATCTCTCAAAACTTTTTGTTTCCTCTTTGGTTGTCCCTCTCTATCTATCGTTTCTTTCTCTCCTTGTTCTCTGTATTTTTCTTCTTCAAAACCCTCTCTCTTTTCCCTAATTAGCATATAATTAGGTATAAAAGATGAGGAATTAACCCACTAAGTAACTCAAGGTCATCTCCTTTACACCCCCAAGAATTTGAGTTATTAATATTAACCCACGAAATTCATAATTATAGCAGGAATAGTCCAAAACGCCCCTTTAAAACTTACCCAGAAATCCGACCCAGACTGGGATTACGCAACCTGTGACGGCCCATCGTGCCTGCAACGGTCCGTCCTGCAGGTTCGTCACAACCTTCAGAGACTCAATTTCCTTGATGAGTCTGAGACGGTCCGTTGTGCCTACGACGGTCCGTCCTGCACTTCCGTCACGCCGGACAGAGAATTGCTCCCAGTACCCAATTCTCAAAAGTTGAAGTGTTTTGAAACGGAACCTCACAACGGTCCGTCGTGCCTACGACGGTCCGTCCTGCACTTCCGTCACGACGGACAGAGAATTTCTCCCAGTACCCAATTCTCAAGAGTTGAAGTGTTTTGAAATGGAACCTCACAACGGTCCGTCGTGTCTGTGAAGGTCCGTCCTGCAGGTCCGTCACAGAGTCAGAGAGTCGATTTCATCACTCAAATATAAGAATTCCAAGTGTTTGGAACGAGACACCCTCGACGGTCCGTCGTGCCCATGACGGTCCGTCGTGGGATACGTCGCCTCAGACAGTTTTTCCAGAAATAAAATCTGCTGCTCAAAACGACTAAGCAGGTCGTTACAAGCTCTCGTATTGAATTCTTTCAATCTTCTCTTTGACCCATGCATCGAAATCATCGTAACCGCGCCTTAGTCTTTCCACTTCTTGAGTTTTCTTTTCAAGAGCATCTTAGTTTTCAATAAATTTGGCGTATATTTCTTGGGCTTCGCGTTTTACTTCCCTTATCGCAGTTACAGCTCTAACCTCCTCTTCTTTGACACTACAAAAACTGCGTGGGATAGGAGAAGAAATACTTTGTATGTTATCTTTTAACCAGGCTTTGTAACCCTTATCACATCTTGCATTGAATCGGTCTGGGCCAATGGTGTCTCTATCCATCCGTTTGGCACCTTTCCATTCTCTTAGCATTTCTGAAACTTCGTGCACCATGTCGTCTCCAATATCGTATACATAAGCACCATACTACTTCTCTCGAGGTGTAGTTTGCCTCCTCCCAAAGTGTCGCAAGACTCAAAAGGGTGTATAAGGGCGAATTCCCCAAATACCTGGTAGAGGAAGCACAAGCTGTCTACCGCTCTTCATGATGACTTCCTTTGGGATGAAGCGATCAAGAATCCATTGGAGATCTTCTTCTCTCAATTCGGAGAAAATCTGAGTCCATCTTCCTCTAGTTCTCCGATTATCCATATTTGCCTAGTACATCATATCATTTAAATCTCTGAGGGTGTTCTTGTTATCTAGAGTATGCAACTCCGGAGTTCCAGACCCTTTTTCCATATGGATTAAAATCCACCACTGGAGGAGTAGATTACAACCCTGAAAGTAGCGATGCCCTTTCTTGCACTTTCCCAAAGCTCGATACATATCCGACAGAATGACCAGAGCTATAGGGTAGTATTTCACTTGCTCTTGGTTCTCATATTCTTGAAATAGAATGTGCGCGAGTGCTCAGACTCGGGCCATGTGGGAAGACCATCGTTCCCAACAACGCTATAGCAAATGCTAGAGGACGAATTTCGTTCCACTTTCTGTAGGCGACCTTGAACTCTTGGTTATAGTTGGCATAGAAGCTTGCGTGCCCAAATCTGGCATAGATTTCTCTGAATGATATGTTGGACTACTGGCAACAGTAGAAAAAATCTTTCCCCAACCCGAGCCAGTCTGCGATATTTTCTACGGAAGGTTTATTAGGGATGAAAAAATCCTCTTGTTTTCTTGCTTTTATTTCTATCCCGGTACCCACTATGTCAATGCAATCTCGGATCTCCTTGATAGTTGGGGTAATCTCCGTAGTTCAAATCGGAACACCATTCTTTGATTATCCCAATACCCTGTGAGGACCTCAATAAGTTCTGGCCAACCATTCATGTTAATCAACTCGGTTAGCGCACCTACGTATCTGTTGAGGGTCCTTCCATGATCCCTGTCAAGATCATTATACCACATCTTGAGTTGAAGCGGTGCTTCTATAATTATGTCGAACTTTGGAAATTAATCCATACCTACAAATCAGAAACTAGTTAAGTTTTACCACCCCACATTGGTATCCACACGTACATCATTCAAATGTCAAGCAAAATGATGTGACGTGAGGTCGGAGACCTTGGACAAGATTTTGGCGGTTTCAACTAATGGACTTAATACGCCTTGGGTATTAAGTCGTCTTAGGCTAATGCTTATGTTTCGGTTTTGGTTTCGCTCTATCTTAGGCTTACTAGAAGTTTTTTCAAAGTGACGGTTATCCGAGTCGAACAGATAATGGGGTAAAGCTACCAAATGACGTTGGATGACCGCATTCCAACTATTCATTTGATACTTCCAAATGAGCTCTTTGTGTATTTCTTAAAGAAGCCGTGGAAAGCCACATACCTTTCATTTTCCTAATGCAAACTATTTGTCGTTTGGCGGAAGAATGCCATGGAAAATGCAACAGTTTCAATAATAAGATAAAGTAAATAAATAAGCAATTGTACAACATAGCAAAATAAAGTTAAAATCTCCAGTGGATTCGCCATTTCTGTTTTATACGATTTAGTTTTGGAGGGAAATAATATTTTTTATAAGTTTTTCGACTTTTTGGGAGTCGACACTTATTTTTTGAAGAAAAATCAAGAAAACTTTTATTTTCAAAAAGAATTAAACAGAAAATCATTTTGAAAATATTTAAAGGGGTTCGGGATTAATATTAACGTCTTAGGAAGCTTTGAAACCACCTAAGACGCCCGCTAACTTGCGGTTATCCGACAAATAACTTTGTTTTGCTAAAATTTTGCTTAACTTTGATTTCGAAAATTACTTGATATTATTTGAAAAGTGAAATTTTATTGTCTAAGTAAGAAATGATTGGCAAGTTTATTTATTCTTTTATATTCCATTTGAAATTTATTTTAAATCAACAAAACATTTACGGCGTTTGTGAGGATTTGGATTCTTTAACTTTAAAACTGCTGATAAATAAAGCAAAATAAACACAGATAAGAGAGAGAGAGAGAGAGAGAGAGAGAGAGGGAGTTGGGTCCAAATCCGGGTTATCTGTCCACCTGGACCGATATTTGGACCCATTTTCGTTTTTGGGCCTTAGACGCATTTATCTTTGTTTTGGGCCTTTGGCCCACTTCACCTGTACATGTCCTAAATTCTAAGGATAAAATATTTAAATGGGCTTAGGCCCAACGACAACAAAATACAAAAAAATACATTAATATTCAAATGACAGGAGGCGCTTAATAGGAAAAAAATAATGAGCAACGTTAAATAGCATGGTGAGTATGCAGTAGTCAACATTAACCAATGATTCATTTTTTAGACAAATGAGTAGAGCCAGAGAAAACAGGTCCCAGTAAACAACATTCTAAGCATATTGTTTGACATTAAATGACATTTAAATTAAACAAAATTGGGGGGGGGGTATATAAAATATGTAAAAATTAACTAAACTTTTATTTCCACAAACATATTTCTTAGACAACTAGACTAAATTGTTCAAAAGGAATATTTTCATGCAATGTTCTATTAAAATAGGATTCATACAGATATTAACAGTAAGCACATAAAAATGCAAATTTGCCATTGTAACATCATGAACACACGCGAGACTTTCATAATAAGATATCGACCAACCCTGCCTAACCACTTAAAAGTACCCAAAACTTGTCACAGAATTAAACTACGCATCAAGACAGAGGTTCAACAAATTGTCCTTCAAAATCACAGATCAAGCTAAAATATAGCTAAAATAGTTTTGGTCCATGATGAGTATGCAATCGAACTAATTCAAAGTTACTACGATAATACACGACTTGGGCATCTTATTAATGTCTCTTCCCAACATGTTTTCCAATAAACAAAAAAAACACAATGACCTCTTAATGACCACATAACCCTGAACAAGCCAATCATGCCTAACAATAACCAACGATTACTATTAAGTGGATAACGATGGCAACATATGAATGACTAGTATTTCTCATACTTAGTCTAGAAGTGACTACAAATGAAAACAGAAAGGGATGTTCACTGACTCCTTTATGACTAAACAAAAATTAAACAACTCATGTGATATTAGAGGGGTAAAATTTTGAAAAAATCATAACACCAATGTTTGAAAGGCAAGAAAAAGGAATTAAACAATTCAAAAAAGTCCAAACCAAGACATGGGTTAACACTAACATTTATCTATCACGCCAAATGGGCAATTTATAATAACTAGCGCTATACCCAACTGATTCTTTCATGATACGATTTCAATGCTTTGAGCCTCACATTTTGGAACAAATTTATCTTGAGCAAAACAAGATCACAAGTTGATAGAGTTACACACTGACTGATTTAAAGAAGTAAACAAATAGGGGGAAGGTGATAACAACGGGAAATGGAAGAAATTACAGAAACAACTAGACGAGTCCCTCATACTACAGAGAGAACATCACCAATCTTTAGTTAAAAGTAACGCTTTCAAAATAAAATAAAAAACAGCTTGCCAGAAGACAAAAGTTAGCAAATATGTCATATTAGGAAGCAAGATGTTGGAGACCTTCAAGAAATAGATATTATTAGATGAATAAAATAAACCCGTAACTACGCCTCTCATTTTCAAATGCATCAGTCGACCTTCGAAAATTTAATCCAACAAGAGAACAAACTTTAAATAATAAATCTCGTGACAGCAATGCATAACTCCTTTGATTATAATATACGATATGGATAATAGAGCTCCAAATATTTTCGAATGAGGGGAGAAAGAAAATATATATATATAGCAGCACATCGTCAAAGAGTCGGGAGAAAAAGTTTTACCTCACTCAGGGCAGCGAACGAGACGTAAATGGGCTGGAGCAACGACTCTTCTCGCAAGAAACTCAGAACATGAGTAACCACACAAACCCGAATAGAAACTCAAATCAAACAACGATTTTGTCTTTCTCTTTCCTTTTTCTATTTTTGGAAATGTGTTTTGTATGTATTTAGTATGTTTTTATCTCGAAATGTGTTTCCGCCCAACTCTCTATAGTTCTCAATACCCCTTTTTCAGAAAAAAGGAAAAAAAAAACCTCCCCCCAGTGATGAAGAACATGAGAATATATATAGAGGAGGATTTAGGGTTTGCAAAATGGGGTGAAAATACAAGGTCAAAATCGTGTTTTCAACAATAGGTTTGAATTTCAACTTCAAATCTACCCTAAAAATCTCGAATATTCCTAAATGATTCTCCAATTGAACGGATAAAAATTTGGATGGATGAATGAGATTGATTCTTTCGTACTTGGATACGACGCGTCTTCATCCTATGGTCGCAAGGATGAAAATGGCTGGCACGACTATTTTTCCTGGCCATTTTGTACGGGGCAGAAGAGAGGAAAAGAGAAGACGGGTGACGCGAATAGAGAAGTCGCGTATCTCACGCGTTTTCGAATTCTTAGCGCTGAGGAGGAAGGCACGAGTACGGGGTTGTTCACACTGTTGTCGCTCGCTGCTGGTGTGCCTGGGTTTTCGTCAATTTTTGGGCTCAATTTGCTGGGAGGAAGGAATTCATATGGGCTGGGGAAATTTCTGGGCTTCTAAATAAACAGGAAAAGAGTGATGGGCCGGCGAGAGGAATTGAAAGAACAGGCTGAGATTTGGAAAAGGCCTGGGTCAATAGAAAGAGGGGGTGGGCTGGACATTTTCAGTTAATTTGGGAAATTGGTGACAAGCTGGTGTCCATTAAGGCCAAATAGAGTTGGGTTTTAAATCGTATTTGAGCTTAAACGACGACTTGGTTAATATTTCTACATAAGACGAATTTAATATTTAATTAATCTACGAGCTTCTTTATTTTGACGAGGTAAAATAGCAAACTCAATTATAAACTAAGGACTCGAAACATGAGATACTAATTTTGACAAAAATAAATTTAATAAGCGTTAAGTAAAACTAAAATCTTTTGAGACAATTTTCGAGTATTTTTTACAAAATGAACTAACTATAGAAATCGACTAACGTTATTTCAAAATGATTAGAAAAACATTTTTGAATTTTATAAAGTCAATTATTTCAACTCGTTAGGAAATTAAGAAACTCGAAAATTAATTATTGTCGGGGAGGGTCAAAATTTGGGTGCCAACACCTATACCTTGATATTACTTGAATATTGATGGAGAAAAGTGACCTTCTTGCTGCATTGACTCACTTAATACTCACCAGCGAATTTGTAGACTTGACCTACGAGACCTCGACCTACGGTCCGTAGGTCAGTCTACGCCTCTCCCTCCCAACAGTCCTACACATCCGTAGTCTTGATCAGAGACTATGTTTTTGTCCATTTTGAAAAAATGGATAAATGTTTGTCGACGGGGGAATCGACGCCCCATCGATTGGTGTACGCCTCGTCGCATGCAGCCATTGATGTACACTATCTACACTGCCTCATTTGGCAGGTTTTGGTCAAAATGAAAGGGTCCTTCTCAAAGACCCTTAGGGTGCTCATTTGGGGGTTGTACCCGGACATTTTGGCCCTAAACCTACTGTAATACATGTTTGACATATTTCCACCAAAGTTTATCAAATTTTGACTCTTAAAACCTTGTGAAATAGGCTAAGTCACACTAGCACCTCCTGCACTAGTGTCCGAACGTCATGGACGTTCCTTGACGTTTTGACTCAAAAACTTCCGAAATGACTTTTATACATTATTACTGACCTTAAAACATTGTTACAAACCTTAGACACTTATGTGAGGCTCTAGATTAAGTTTTGGACTTTCGGAGTGTTACATTATCCCCCTTAGGAACATTCGTCCCCGAATGACACTAAAATCTTTTGACGAGAAAGGATAGACTCAATACTAGCAGCTCAACCAACAACATACAAAGTTAATATGAGTTACAACTCAAATCAACATAAAAACATGGCCTTTACACAAAGTAATTCAAAACATCAATTACCATATAGAAGAGCTCAACATTACCACATGAGGAATTTCCTTCTCAACAACAACATGAGCTCAACACAATATATAGAGTCACTTATGCAAAAACTTCTTCCAAAACATATCAACATGCTCAATCTCATTCTACATAGGTAACAACATACCAAATACACAAATAAGTGCAAATCAAGAAACAACAACATTTTTATATGATACTTCATTTTAGCAAAAACCTTTATCATCAATATGCACATCTTTGCAAAATAAGCCAAATTCAGTTTATTCATTATTTTCATTATTAATAGGAATAAATAACCTTAACCAACAAAGATATGAAAATAACGGGACTTCATGTCGGCCTTGGCCTCCCATGTTGCTCCCTCAACTAGGTGGTTCCTCCATAGGACTTTTACGGAGGCCACCTCTTTATTCATCAATTTCTTCACTTGACGATCAAGGAGTTCCACCGGAACCTCTTCATAGGAGAGGTTCTAATCCACACCAAGACCCTCAATAGAAAGAATGGACTCGGGATCACTGATGCACTTCTTAGGCATGGAGACATGGAACATCGTGTGAACCTAGCTAATTCACTAGGTAGTCTAAACTCGTATGCAACTTTGCCAACCCTTTGCAAAATTTCATAGGGAACCACATAACGAGGACTTTACTTCCCTTTCTTGCAAATCTCATCACCCCTTTCATGGGTGAAATTTTCAAATACACCTTATCATTTTCTTCCAATTCTAAGTCCCTTCTCCTATGGTCGGCATAAGACTTTTTCCGGCTATAGGCTATTTTTAATCGGTTCCTTATCATATGAACTTTCTCCAAAGTTTTATAGATCAATTCGGGACCAAAGAGTGAAGACTCACCAACTTCGAACAACCCAATCGGAGATCTACATCTCCTACTATACAAGAACTCAAAAGAAGCCATAGATATAGTCGAATGGTAACTATTATTATAAGATAACTCCTCCAAAGGTAAGTGTTCATCCCAATTTCCCTTGAAATCAATTAAACAACCTCTAAGCATATCCTCAAGGGTTTGAATAATAAGCTCCGCTTGACCATCTGTTTGGGGATGAAAAGCGGTGC
Organism: Solanum sitiens; assembly: GCA_016801875.1. Taxonomy (NCBI): domain Eukaryota; kingdom Viridiplantae; phylum Streptophyta; class Magnoliopsida; order Solanales; family Solanaceae; genus Solanum; species Solanum sitiens. Next base: position 642,756 of record JABWTJ010000328.1, read on the forward strand.
TTAACTTCACCTTTGTACCCAACCCTTTTTTGAATGACCTCCCAAACCTAGATGTGAATTATTCATCCCTATCTGGTATGATGGATAAAGGAATACCATGAAGATCCTTCCACAATCCTCCACCGAATAAGTGAACTTCACGGGAATAAAATGAGCAATTTTCACAACCACCCATATAGAGTCATTTTTCCTTTTTGTCTGAGGTAAACCTACCACGAAGTCCATATTAATGTCTTCCCACTTCCAAGTGGGAACTTGTATTTCTTGAAGTAAACCACTCATCTTTTGGTGCTCGGCTTTCACTTATTTGCAATTTGGACATTTTGCAACAAATTCCGTTATGTCCCTTTTCAATACATCCCACCAAAATACTTCTCTAAGGTCATGCTACATCTTAGTAGATCCCCGATAAATAGAATAATGAGAACCATGAGCTTCCTCAAGAATCCAGTTTCTCAAGTCCTCAACATAAGGCACACACAACCTTTCTTGATACCTCAAAACACCATCCCCCCTAAGGAGAATGACTCATTAAGCTTACCATTAACCGACGAATCCATCAATGATTGATCAAGGTGTTGCTTAGCCTTCACCTCAACCATCAAAGACAATTCAGAGTTATGATGGACCATAAAACCACCATATGGAGAATCTTCCAATCTAACACCCAAAATAGCAAACTCTATGAACATCTTTCACTAGGTCTTTAGTGGCTTCTTCCAAATGAGACACACTACCCATGGTCATACCACTTAGAGAATCCACAACCACATTGGCTTTGCCGGGGTGGTACAGAACACTCATGTCGTAATCTTTCAACAATTCCAACCATCTTCTTTGTTGGAGATTTAACTTCTTTTGAGTAAACACATATAGAAGACTCTTATGGTCGATCTACAATAACATGAACACAATAAAGATAATGCCTCCATATTTTCAAGGCAAATACCATATCAACTAACTCGAGATCACGAGTTGGATAATTCTTCTCATGCTTCTTATGTTTTCTAGAAGCATAGGCTACTGCTTTCCACTGTTGCATAAGGACACACCCTAAGCCCACTCGGGATGCATCACAATATACAACAAAGCCCTTGGTACCCACCGGTAAAGTCAATATCGGAGATGAGGGAAGCATATCTTTCAAATTTTGGAAGCTTCTTCCACATGCCCCCGACCACTAAAATTTTACACTCTTTTGGGTCAAGGTTGTCAATGGAGAAGCAATGGACCCAAAACCATTGACAAACCTCCTATAGTATCCTTCTATACCCGAGAAACTCCTAATGTTGGTTGGAGTCAATGGTCTAGGCTAAGTTTTAACTGCCTCAGTTTTCCTTGGATCAACCTCAACTCTCTCAGTGGAGATGAGATGACCATGAAACGCCACCGACGCAAACCAAAACACACATTTGTTATACTTGGCAAATAGTTGGTGTTAATTAAGAACTTGTAACACCGCTCTCAAATGGTCCATGTGTTCATCCTCATTTTTCGAATATACAAAGATTTCGTCAATGAAGACAATGAAAATTGAATCTAGGTAACTTTGAAACACCCTATTCATGAGGTCCATAAAATCCTCCAGGGCATTAGTGAGACCAAAAGACATTACTAGGAACTCATAGTGACCATATCTAGTTCGAAATGTCGGTTTTGGTATATCCTCACCAATCACCCTAAGTTGGTAATACCCTGATATCAAGTCAATCTAAGAAAATTAGCTTGCCCCTTGGAGTTGATAAAACAAGTCATCAATCTGAGAGAGATGATACTTGTTCTCATTGTCGACTTTATTGAGTTGGCGATAATCAATACACATTCTAAGGGACCCATCCTTCTTCTTCATAAACAATATCGGAGCACCCCATGGAGAAATACTAGGTCTATTGAAGCCTTTGTCTAGTACGTCCTTGAGTTGAGCCTTCAACTCTTTCAATTTGTCCGGAGCCATCCAGTAAGGATAAAGTGAAATTGAGTTGGTATCTGGTAGCAAGTCAATGCCAAAATCAATTTCCCGTTCGGGAGGGATTCCGGGAAGATCATTACGGAAGACCTCCAGAAATTCCCTCACTACGCGGACTAATTTAATGGGAGGATTTTCGGAGTCTAAATCTTTGAAACTTGCAATATGGTATAAACACCCTTTAGAGATCATCTTACAAGCCTTTATACATGAAATTATACGACCTTTAGGAATATAATTTTCCCCCTTACAGTCTAAGACCAGTTCATTAGGAAAATTGAACTTGACAATACTTTTTCTACAATCAATGGAAGCAAAACAATCATGCAACCAATCCATCCCCAAAATGACATCCAAATCAACCATATCAAGTTGTACTAATTCAACATGAGAAACTCTATTGGGAAACTTTATTTACAGTTTTTATATACCCTCTTTGCAACCACCGAATCACCTACCAAGGTAGTTACCACAAAAAATTCATTTAGGACATCGGGAATAATATCAAACTTCCTAGCTACCAAGGGAGTAATAAAAGATAATGTAGCACCCGGATCAAGTAAAGAATAAACATCAATAGAGAAGACTTGTAACATACCGGTCACCACAGCGGGAGAATTCTCTTGTTCACCCCTAAAATGAAGAGCATAAAAGCGATTCTTTCTTGCAGCATCAACATTAAAACCACTAGCTTGAGCTTTCCCACTACTCTTATCTTGCCCCTTTATATTAGGGCAATCTTTAATCTTGTCGCCACTTTTTCCACACCTAAAGCAATTGTGCTTCCCTACAAGGCACTCACCATAAAGCTTCTTACCACACTTTCCACAGGTTGGCTTCTTGCTTGGTGAATTAGTACCTCTTCGCTTTTAAGACTTAGGTTTAGACACCTTATCATGATGAGCCTTTGGAAATTTTGAAGGAACTTTATTGGAGAACCTCTTCTTGAATCTAGGCTTGTCTTGAATTTCCATTCTCCCCTTTGAAAAACCACTGTCATAAGACTTGACCCTCTTGGCCTATCTATTCTTCCTTCTTAGTCTACTTTCTTCCACTTGTTGAGCGTGAACCATGAGACTAGAGTTATTCATATTATCATGTAGCATAGCTGAACGAAATTCTTTCACTAAGTCATTGGACACTCCCATAAGAAAATCACTCATCTCATCCCTTGGGTTAGAAACCAAGGATGGATCATACTTGGACAACTTAGTAAACTTCAAGGAGTAGTCAATTACACTCATACCTCCTTGACGAATGTTGATGAATTCTTCCACCTTAGCTTCCTCATCTCTCTACGAAAGAAGCTATCAAGGAAAGCCCTCTTACAGATCTCCCAAGTCACTAGACCACCTCCTAGCACCCTATCATCCCTCCAATGTGTGTACCAATTTTGGGCCACATCTTAGTTGATAGGCCACCAACTTGGACTTCTCTTACGGAGTTACACACCCATAGAAAATAGGATCTTATATACCACATCGAGGAATTCTTGAGGGTCTTCATCCGCTTTTGACCCGAAGAACATGGGTGAATTCATCAGAGTAAAATCTCTCAAACGAGAAGCCATAGTGCTAGCATTTGGAGGCATATGGGGTACAACCTCCTTATTCACTTAGTCTGTCATAGCTTGGACTTGAGAAATGACATCATTAGCTTGAGAGGTCATGTCTTAGGCCAGTTCGAGAAAAGGCGACCTTATTTCCCTATCCGTCATAGGTGGAGGAGCAACTGGAATTTGACAACCCATATGAACTTTCTCCAGTTGAGGCACTTGGTTGTCTTGTAGAGGAGCTTGATTGTCATGATCTCTCATATTAGCAATCCCTTCCTCGGCCCTTTTAGAATCTGCTCTTCTAGTAGTCATACCTATAACCACGATAAAAGGTTTAGGTGAAAGAACATAAAATAAGACTCTAGAGGCACGACATAGGAGTGCAAGAAGATGAGAGTTTCCTAAGCATCACAAAGTCTCTCATTCATAAGGGAGGTGCACTTCAAAATTATTAATAAGAATCTAAATAGACTTGGTTCAATGATACAAAGATCCTAAAGATATTTAACCTCATGATCTGATACCAAGTTTGTCACATCCGGGAGCACTACCTAGACGTAACCGGCGTCGTCGTCCTTGGAGAGGCTAAGATTAGCCTCTTAGCATTCGTCATTACATTTCATAGGATAAAAAGTGCGGAAAATTAAAACTTTTCATATACATCTACATTATGAGGTTTACATAGACCTCTCGCTTACATATAATATATACATAGGGAGTTTACTTAGACTTCTCGCATAGGAAGTTTACATAGGCTTCTACTTTTATGTCACATATACAATATACAAGATATAGTCTAATAGTGATGTCTCATATAAAATGATCTAAGTCGGATTATAACATTTCAGGCATGGACCTTACACAAATGTATAATTTCCACTTAGGGCTTACAACAAAGTCTTCAACAATAAGAGTGAAACGAATGTTATTAGACTATAGCAAGTCACATATGTAAAGTGAGAAAAGGCAACATCCTCGGATCTTGAGTACATACCCACACTTGGAGAAATGATCCAAGCCTTCCTTGCAAAATGTTCACCAATCCTTCAACGACCATAACCTTAAATGTTTGGGAAAAAGGGAGAAACAGGGGTATGTACATCACTTGTACTAAGTATGGAAACATATGCACACACAATATAGAAATCATGCTAAAAAGGATATTTGCTCCAAACCATGCCAAGTTACTTTGAAAAGCCTTACGCACAAGAAAGAACACATATAATACAATCGTCACATATTTGATGATCAATAGCATAATCAACACATGACCAACATCATCAAGAATTGTCAGGTCAACATGTGTATAGAATATAAGAACTATAGCCAAAGAAACTCGAACTTCATTATAGAATCACAAAATATGTACAAGAGTTCATAACATTACAACATAAGCAAAACCCTTACTTATAACCCCTTACCAAGCTTACAAGTGCAATGGTCAAGTGAAGCCCCATAACCCCACTCAATAAAGTAAACCAACCAAAGGATCATAAATAATTTCTAACTTCACATAACATAACATCATGAGTATTCATTATCATATTTATCAATATAGACCAATAACATGTTAATACATGAAATCAACATCATATAGAAACATCAACATGTAAAGTCAACATATGCATAACATTTACTTTATAAGAGCATAAGAACATAAGAGTCCTTCTAGAACTTCCCTCAAGGCCAACTAGTGCAATGTATAGGTAGAGTACCATACCCCTACCTACACTAAGTCAAACCCCTTCAGTCATCTTTGTTAGAGTTCACTTTATTACTTAATTTTACTTTTAGAACACTTTCCTTCACCGACATAGACCACATCAGCTAATGTGGAATTCGGTGTCATGAAACCCTACACCGAAAGAAGGTGGACTACTTGCCAAGGAAGTGCGAAAACATGAATATAGCATCTAGGTGGATCCACTAGCTAGTATTCCTATGGGGGCAACATAGTTCAAGAGCTAGGAGACATGTTTGAGATCCTCTTTATGCCCTTGGAATTGTAATCTCTATCTCATGAGTACATTAGTGAACCTACCTTCCCTACTTGGGAAAGGACACTCCTCACTACTAGTTCACTCGGTGCTAAGCTAGAATCCCTTGTGAAATTTCATTCCTTAACAATCATAACTTAGTTTAGGTCATAGGAGAATAACTCCTTGTATAGTCATAGTCATTAGCTTAATAGGAATTTCATGAGAACATCCTTTCAATACAACCCTCATTTGTGAAACACATTAAAACCATCATATCATAGTAAGGCACATAGGTACTTCATTACCAATCTTATATGATTACATCATAGTAATAATCTCACAATCCACATAATAAAGACATTTCAATTACATCATCATACTAACACCTACTTAATCCAATTACAAGACATACTTCAATTAAACTTTATCACCAAGTACAAGTCATCATAATTGAAGTAAAGGTTTAGGATAACAAAGACTTACCCAATCTCCTTCAAAAGCCATCATCATGGTCTTACCATCAACTAACCAATTTCATCCAATAATAGGTACAATAACATCATTCAAGAGTACTCAACACAAGAACTAGGTCAATTGCATCAATACAATTCAATTCTATACTAGTTCATAACCTAGGGTTAGAGAATTGGGGTCAATTCATCACCTCTTTAACCATACTAGGTTAAACATAAAGAACTACCATAATTGAAAAATAATACATCATAATAACCAATAGAAATCAATAACAACACAATTTAAAAGACCAATCTCGGATTAGAAAGTAACCCATATGAAAATCATCATTTTAAAACCAATTTTGGAAGAACCGTTTGGGGAAAGGAATACCAAAGGTGAAGAGTTCTCATACCTTTATATTACTTGAAAATTTATGAATAAAAGTGACCTTCTTGCTTCCCTAGAACCCTTAGATTTTAGTCTTCTATGGAGTCTTCTTTGGGAGAGAGAAGGCAGAGAGAAGGAACAACAATTTGGGTTTGGGAATTGTGGGGTGTTAATTTGAGTTTAGGCATAGGGTAGTTTATATAGTAACTTAACTAACTTGATTAACCACACCTTATCCCCTAATTAAACCCCTAACTAATTAACTAGTTAATTTACTCACCTAATACTCACCAGCGAATTTCCAGACTTGACTTATGAGACCTCGACCTACAGTCCGTAAGTCAATCAACGCCTCTTCCCCAATCGTCCTGCACATCCATAGTCTTGGTATGAGACTATGTTTTAGGCCATTTTAAAAAAACTGCTAAGTATTGGTTGAAGGAGTCATAGATCCCCGTCAATTGGCCTAGGCCTCGTCGCTTGCAACCGTTGATGGACACTGTCTACACTGCCTCATTTGGAAGGTTTGGTCAAAATTAAAGGGTCCTCCTCAAGGACCCTTAGGGTGGTCCTCGGGGATTTGTACCTAGACGTTTGGACACTAAACCTACTCTAATACATGTTTGATACCTTTTCACTAAATTTCATAAAATTCCGACTCTTAAAACCTTGTGAAATAGGCTAAGGCACAATAGCACCTCTTGCACTAGTCACCGGATGTCATGGACGTTCCTTGATGTTTTGACTCTAAAAACTTCTGAAATGACTTTTATACACTATTATTGACCTTAAAATAGTGTTACAAACCTTAGACACTCATGAGAGGCTTAGATTAGGTTTTGGACTTTCGGAGTGTTACATTTCTAATTTCTGAAGTAAAACACATGTGTTGACGACATAATCTTAGCATTTCATTATTGCAAGTTGTTTGACATAAATATATTGACAACAATCAAGAGTTGTTGTTTCCTCTAAGAACCTGAAAGATTCATACATACAAGGCGGATACAATCCAAATACAAATTCCTTTGGTCATTGGTGAATTGCCATCTCTAGTCACTAAGATGGAGGAAAGGGAACAAGAACCTGATACAATGGGCGCTAATGAATTAGAGTAAGAGACGTGGCAATCGTACACCACACCAATTTAACGTCGTGCATTCAGAAACCTGAAGCTGGTAGGAGGTTTGAACTGAAACAGAGTATGGTGCAAATCATGCACTCGAATCGGCGGTTTACTGGCATTTCACATTGGGATTCCATGGTCCACATTCAGAACTTCCTGGAGATTAGTGATATTTACACTCTGACTAAAGTAAATAAAGATTATGTAAGGCTCACTTTATTCCCCTTTTTTCTACTTGTTGAAGAAAAAAGATGGTTAAACTCAGAAGTTCAAAAAGACAGAAACACGATGAATATTTAGATAAGTGTATCTCTCTTTTGAAACAAGTTCACATTAACTTTTATTTGGTAGATGTGCTACAGGGTATACCCGAGTATGCAAAGTATGTGAAGGAGATTGTGGCGAATAAAAGAAGGCTAACAGAATATGAGACTGTTCCACTTACTGAAGGAGTGCAACTCCATAATCCAGAACATGTTGCCCATAAAACATAAAGATCTAGGTAGTTAGAATGTGCTGATTACTATAGTGCAAAACATCCATGCCCGAGGATTGTGTGATCTTGGAGTGAGTATAGACTTATTAGGACCCTTAAAATGAATTAGGATAATGTAGAGCCTCACATGTTCCTTAAGAGTTAATAACTTGTTATAAGGTGTGCCACAACTTTTAATGATTGGTTTTATAAGGTTTGAGGTAATGTCAAATGCGAACAAGATGTTTACAAACTATTCATTCGCGTCCTAGTGTGACTTTGTATGTTTGCCTTGTGTTGAAGTGTTGTTTGTTATCTACAATTATAAATACCCTAGTATGTAGATCGCCGTATTTAGGGTCGAAACATCCGGGCATGACTCCCCAAGGAACACCCTAAAGGTCCTTGAGGAGGACCCAAAGGTTTGCAAGAGCCTGCCAAAACAATGTCAAACCACAACCTTGGTCGATGCCCAGTAGACTGATTGACATCCCATCGAATTGGGGCGTGGTTCCAAATATAATTGTGGGAGCTTAACCCCCAAATGAGGATCCTATGTCACAAACTAATATGTGCAGGATGACCCCGTCAACCATCCACGGTCCGTGGACGGGGCCGTCGTTTGGACCTGGAACTTACTGTCTAGACACGGTTAAGTGAGGGGTGAATTGGGAAACTCACCCCACATTACAATTAAAGGATTGAAGGTTATTTTACCTATTTTGGGGGTATTTTAATTTAGTTCAAAGAATGAAACCCCAAATTAGAATTCATTCTTCAAATAAAACCTTTCCCTCCAAAATAAGATTTTTTCTAGAACTCCATTGGATACCAAGTTCAAGATCAAGCTAGGGGATGTATTCCAAGTGCTTTATTCTCCAAATTTTAATGGGATTTAGTTGTATTAAGGGATGATAATCCATGAACCTTGGATAACCTTTCATCTAAGGAGTTCTATCAATGATTTTCCAATGTGATTCTAAGATCAAAATTCATAACTTTCAAACTAACCATGGGTTCATTATCAAATGATGAATTGATGTTTAAACAATGATTTTCAATGAAATTCCTTGAAGAACCCATGATCTCCTTATCCTCTCAATATAGCCTATAAAGTGGGTCTTGTGGACTTGATTAAATGTTAATTGAATTGTGATTAGAATGTGATGTATTGAATAATGCTATTGCTATATATATCAATTGATTGTGAATTGTTGAGAATTGGTCTATGATGATCATGTCTTGGAGAATCAGTAAGTTGACCTAATTTCTAGTCTATAGTATTGGGATTGACATTTTATGGTTTGGTTCACTTATGGTGGCGGTGTTTACATTTTTTTCTATCTATACATATTGTCATCATGTCCTTGAAGACAATAGATGTAAAGTGAATTTATATTATGATGATCATGAGTATGAAGGTTGAGGGTAGTCTTTAATGCTAGTATTATGATTAGGGTATATTGATAATGTGAAGTATATTGTGAATGATGATGTTAGGGTAAGGTATGGTCTACATGTTTAATTGTGATGAGTAGTATTGTAGAATGAACCTTACCTATGCAACCCTATTTGAATATGTGATCTTATGCATGGTAGGATTCTTCTATTCATATGTTGAATATGTTCTTGTCTCCTATGATGTAATGTGGTTGTATAGCCTATAGTCCCCGAATGCTCTATATGTGAGTTATTTATTACTTGAGTGATATTGTATAGGTGTTGTGATCCTTTGAGGATGGTTTCCTCATTATCAATGTTGTTGCTCTTATGTGATCTTGATGAACAATGTGAACATACACACATCTCATGTATAACTAGGAGTATGATATGCTAATGGTGTCAATTGAAAGGATGATTATCATATTCACCTTTATCTCTTATTATGCATGTAAAGTGTATGACTAATGAAGTATGATCATGTGTTATCTAAATGTGTTTATGTGAATATACACGCACATGAATATATTACTGAAACATGTTAACGATAATCTAGTGAATGAGAGTCTTTTGGATAGTTTTTTTAATTGTACTCTATACAAGACTATGTTATGATTGTGTGAAAGGATATGCTCACATGATGTAGGTTTTGATGAAAGGAAATTGTCATCATATAACCTATGAGCTATGTGCATGTTATATAAGGGGTTGATCTCCTAAAGCCTATCTTATACTCTAATGTTTAGTAAGTACTTAAAGTCTTTTCAAAAAGGGAAAGTTAGCTTAGCACCGACTGAACTTGACAATGAGAGGTATCCCTTCCCAAAAGGAAGGTAGGTTCACCAAATGTGGTGTCCCTTCCCAAAATGAAGGTAGGTTGGCCAAATATTCTCATGAGGTGGAAACTCCAATGTTAATTATCATGAAGTAGGTTTCTAGTAACAACCTCCTAGTTCTTTAATTATGTGCCCCCATAGGAACCTTAGAAAGTGGATCAACGTAGATGCTATTATCATGTATATGTTCTACCTTGGCAAGTAGGATGCCCTCTTTTTGGTGTGAGGAGTTGACATCGGATTTTATGTTTAGATCACATGGTCTAATGTCTGTTAAGGAAAAGTTCCCAAATCTAAAATGAAAAATGGAAGTAAGATGATGAAAACTAACTTGGACTACCTAAGGTATGTTACTTAGTGTAGGTGACGGAATGCGACTTTATCTATACATTGCCCAAGTACATCTTGAAGGGAAATCTAGGAAGAAGTTCTATATGTATATGTATATGTATATGTATCTTATCCATGACATTATAGTGTTAACATACTTGTTACAATGATAGGCATAGTGTTGGTCTTATTGTATCTACATGATGAAGGTATTACTAAGTATGCATGTTGTTGGCTATACTTGTCATGTTGATGTATGAAGTAAGTGGAAACACTTGTGATCTCCTTGATTGGGTTATTTAGTATGTGTGAAGTTATAGGGCTTCACATGTACATTGCACTAGTAGGATTATATTTGGATTATGAATAAGGTCTCATGATATGTTGATGAAATAAACTCTAAATATGCAATGTTGACTATTGTGTCATTTTGGTGATATTGGTAGTTTTGGCTTGCAGGTTGTTTTGAGGTTTGCCTAAAGACGATATGGGTTATGATTAGTAATAAGTGAATGAGTTCTTGTATGAGGTCTATTAAGTATGTTGGTATTATATCTAAATTTAAATGCATGTGTTGTATCTTGTGAAACTATGTGCCTAAGTCTATGGTGACTTCATAGGAACACTTGGTAGGAGTCGTACTATGATATTCTTCTTACAAAGTGCTCGCACTAGTGTGACTTGGGGGTGCTTTGGGTGGATGAGTTAAGGTAAAAATAAAGGTAATCTTATGAAGATATAGAATGTGTTTCAAATGTGATAAATGGTTTTATGTGTTGTTGTGCATAGTATCCATGTCTATATAATGTATGTGAATTATGTTATGCTTATTGTATCCAATGTTCATGAAGTTTTACTAAAAGACATGATGCATGACTTCTAACTAAATTTCCTCTTTAAATCATGTTTTTGAATGGTTATCATACTTAGTGCATTCTTGTACTAATACCATTCTTCATCATCTTTTTAGACAAAGTGTAGGTGGTTATGGGAAGAGGCTCTTTCCTAGAATGAAGAGCTTGGATAGCTATTCCCAAGTTCAAGTGTGTCCTTAATGATTCAAGGTGCCTTCATGGCTAGTGTTTAAATTAATTTCATGTAATAGTACAAATTATTCTTTTATGTTGTTAAGGGTCGTGTCCCTGTTATATTCTATTCTTTAGAGTTGTGTCTTAAGATGGCATGACAAGACTTAGTGTCTTAACTATGTACTTATGATTTTTAAATGAAGTGATGTTTTATTATTATGTTAGGCTATGAAATGTTTTAAATTTTCCGCTAATTTTTATGACAATGCGATTAAAGATTTATAAGGGCTTGTATAAGACCTCCGAGAGGTCAAGTACGCCTTGTTACTTCTAGGGGGTTCTCCCCAGTTGTGACAAACTTGATGCCAACTTCTATATATAATAATATGTGGTTAGGTAATCCTAAACCAACGACCATAATTTTTAATTGGCGGATAGATATGTAGCTAGACCTGAGGGTGTTGTGGAAGATGTGCTAGTGTAAGTGGGATCTCTGATTTTCCCCGTGGACTTTGTAGTGTTAAATTTTGAGCCTGATCCCGAGCTCTCGTTCATCTTGGGACGGCCTTTCTTAACAACTGGTAGGGCAATGATAGATGTTGCAGCTGGGCAACTCACTATGAGAGCTCATGATAAAGTAAAGTTTTTTGATGTGTATAAAGTCTTAAAGATGCAACCTGCGTATGAGGAGTTATCTGCCATTACAGTGATAAATCTTTGACGCAGAAGCCAAGTATACTGTTGCCAAGGATCATCCACATCACGTGTTGATGTGTGATGAAATTTATGGAGATGTTGAGGCTCATGAAATTGTGCAATTCCTAGATGTGTCACTGATAGTTACTGCCGGAGAATGTTTGGAGCGTTTAAATAGGGTGTTGGGTACTCTACCCAAACCCTCCATTGATGAAGCTCCTAAGTTGGAGTTGAAAGCACTCCCAGCTCACCTAAGGTATGCATTCTTTTGTGAAGATATAACTTGACCAATTATTTTGGTGGAAGCTACATTGCTGATTCTCAATAAGTGGAAAACAGGTTTAGGATGACAAATGTCAAATATCCATGGTATTATCCTAGCTCTGTGTATGCACAAAATATACATTGAGAAAGGGTACAAGGCTAGTGCACAACATCAGTGAAGTTTAAGTCCATTTGATGAAGGACGTAGTTAGAAAAGAAGTTATCAAGTGGCTAAAAGGAGGAATCGTATACCCAATATATGACATCAAATGGGTAAGTCCAGTGCAGTGTGGGACCAAATAGGTCGGAATGACAGTGGTGACTAATGAAAAGAATGATTGATCCCCACAATAACAATGACTGGGTGTAGGATATGTATGGACTATCGGAAACTCAATGAAGCCACAAGGAAGGACCATTATCCAGTACCTTTTATTGATCAAATGCTGGACAGGTTGGATGGCCAAAAGTATTACTTTTTCCTTGATGGTTACTCAGGATATAACAAGATTGTCATTGCACCTGAGGATCAAGATAGGACGACATTCACCTGCCCATATGGCACGTATACGTTCAAACGCAATCTATTTGGCTTTTGAAATACCCCAGCCACCTTTCAGAGATGCATGATGGAAATCTTCCATGATATTGTGGATGATTTTGAGGAAGTATTTATGGACGACTTCTCGGTATTTTGTGAGTCTTTTGATCTTTTCTTAACTAACCTTGAAAGAGTCCTTGCTAGGTGTGAGAAGACTAATCTGGTGCTGAACTTGGAGAAGTGCCACTTTTTTGTTAGACAAGGCATTGTGTTGGGGAACAAGGTATCCAAGAGTTTGCTGGAGGTATACAAACCAAAGGTGGAAGTGATTGAGAAGTTACCACCACCAATATCCATGAAGGGAGTGTGAAGATTCCTTGGACATACTGGCTTTTATAGGAGGTTCATCGAGGATTTCCCTAAAGTTCAAGACCCATGTGCATCTTATTGGAGAAAGAAATGAAGTTTGTGTTTGATGAGAGATGCTTGGATGCGTTTGAGATGTTAAAGCAGAAGTTGATTGAGGCTCCTATCCTTGTTGCTCCAAATTGGGAACTCCCATTCAAACTTTTGTGTCATGCAAGTGATATAACAGTTGGATCAGTGATGGGAAAAAAAGGAATAAGGTGTTTAAGTCCATATATTGTGCGAGCAATACACTAGATGCAGCCCAATATAACTACACCGTGACTAAGAAGGAGATGTTTGCTCTGGTTTATGCATTTGATAAATGAGGTCATATTTTGTGGAAACAAAGGTAAAAGTCTACAGTGATCATGCAACCATTTGGTAATTATTTAAAAAGAAGGATGCAAAACCTAGGCTGATTAGGTGGATCCTATTGTTGTAAGAATTTTATCTACAAATAAGAGATAGGAAGGGAACGAATAATCAAATAGACGATCATCTGTACCGACTAGAAGACTCATCGTATGTGGAGAATGAGTGAAAAATTCGTGAAGAGTTTCCTGATGAGTAGGTGCTTGCGTTGGACATTTCTCAGGTGTCGTGCTATGCAGTATTATGAATTTTTTGGTGAGTTGTTTATTTCCACCAGAGGCATCAACATACGATAAATAGAGATCGAAATATGATACACACTTCTATATATGGGATGAGCCATATTTGTTCAAACAGGGTCCGGATCACATGATTAGAAGGGGTATAGCTGAGCAGGACGAAACACAAGTATTGGAGAGCTATCATGCATCCCCGTAGGGTGGACATCATGGAGGCAAAAGAACGACACCTAAGGTATTACAATCTGGTTTCTTTCGGCCTACTTATTTAAAGATGTTGCATTTTTTGTCAAAGGTTGTGATCAGTCTCAAAGGATGGGCACCGTTTCAAGGAGTCATGTCATGCCATTAAACAACATTCTACAGGTGGAGATATTTGATGTGTGTGGGATAGACTTCATGGGGCCATTTCCATCTTACAGAGGTAATTAATACATTCTAGTCGCGGTGGACTAAGTGTCCAAGTAGGTGGAGGCTGTTGCATTACCTACAAATGATGCCAAAGTAGTTTTCAAGCTTATTTGGAAGCACATCTTTACCGAGTTTGGAGCGCCAAGGGATATAAGTAGTGATGGAGGTAGGCATTTCATCAATAACTCCATTCATAATTTGTTAGCAATTTAGGGGGCAAGGCATAAAGTGGCGACAACATATTATCGCCAAACTAGCGGGCAGGCTGAGGTATCTAACAGGGAGGTGAAGCAGATCCTTCAGAAGACTGTGAATGCCCAAAGAAATGATTGGGCTGGAAAACTAGATGATGCCTTATGGGCATATCAGACTACTTACAAGACACTGATAAGCACTTCTCTTTATCGAATGGTGTTAGGAAAAGATTTTCACTTGCCGATTGAGTTGGGACACAAGGTGTATTGGCTAATAAAGAACCTGAATCTAGATGTTTAGTTAGACGGCAGGAAAAGGATCACTCAGTTGCACAAGCTAGAAGAGTTTAGGCTTCATGACAATGAAAATGCGAAGTTATATAAGGAGAAGACTAAGAGGTGGCATGACGAACATATTGTGTCATGCTTCTTCGAGCCTAGTCAATTAGTGCTGCTTTTCAATTCTAAAATGAAGTTGTTCCCAGAAAAACTTTGGTCTAAATGGAGTAGTCCATTTGAAGTAGTGAGAATGACTCAACATGGTGCGGTAAAATTACTAAACTAGGATAAGAGTTCTACTTTCCTTGTAAATGGGAAATATGTCAAGCATTATTTCGAAAATGATGTGATCATAATCCCAAAGCACACACACTGGATGATGAGTGAGTCAGGAGAGGGGTCGTTCCATGATGTTAAATCAGGCGCTACATGGGAGGCAACCCGTGAACCATTTTAATTAGTAGGATTTATTTCGTTTTGAATTTTTATTTTTAGTTCTTATGAATTATAAAAACAAAAGAGATATATACAGAAAAATAAATAATATGAGTCATGCCATAACCGAAACTACGACACTGGATGGGAGACAACCCATCATGGTTTGATTGATGATTGTTTGGTGCGTTGGTGCAGGAAATTATGTTCATGGGGAATGCGTGTTGGCCGCACGTACATGGTCAAGTCCAGATCCTACCTCGTCAATGAAATTTGAGGCAGAGGACATTGTGTCGAGCCCGTATCACGCGAGCAAGACGAGATCCTTCCTCACCAAAGCATTTTGAGGTAGAGTACCTCGTGTCAAGCCCGTATCACGAGTGGGAGTTTAAATACCAATGTGATGGTAAATTATTTTATGTCACGAGAAAACCTCTGCTAAGTGTCAGCTCTGCGTCACAATATTGAGTCCAAATCTTGGCTCATCTGGAATTAAAATTCAAGTAAGCCTTGTGACGGCTCCGCGTCGCCTGCTAAAGTAAATTTTGTAACGTTTCATTAAATTAAATGAGTTTTACCCATTTTTCAAAGGGCATAAACTGACCAATCCCCTAAGTTCCCCTTTTAAAACCCAGATTTTCCTCTATTCTCTCAACTTAGTATCAATTTTTCTCCCTTTCCTCTTCTCTCCACTCGAACTGCCGCTCTCATTCCATGTCGCGCATTGTGTAAATTGCTTCCCCTTCGTTTCTTCTTTAAGTCAATATCGCCCAGGTATGTTCTCTCGTCTGGCTTTCTGATTTTTAAGGGTAGATGAAGTGGAAACGCTCTAAGTTTGTGGGGTGGTTGATGGCAGGGATGATAGGATAAAATTGTAGGGTTCATATTGTTGTTATGCATAATATTGGGTGTTATTTGAATTGTTGAGTAGAACACACTGATTTTATGATGTGGGTGGACTTAAAGTTGTTTTTAGGGCACAAGCGCGAGTTGCAATGGTTTCAATGTGTTACCATGAATTACTTTGTGTTGTTGTGGGGGAGTAGTGTGATGTAATGCCGACTATATGGTCTGTATATGCTGTTGTGTTTTGAATTCTTCAGTAGGAACATTTATTGTGAGTTGTTAGTTTGATTCAAGGGCATCCCGTTGGAATGTGGATTATTTGGTGTTGTTGTTGGTTGTTGTTGAATTCTTGAGTTGGCACGATATGGAATGTTGTGGCATGATGTGCGTATATTATTCGTTGGAATTATTGAGTAGAACTATCCTTTATACTTGAATATTATACTGCTTCTTGTAACTATGCGACTACATGAATTAACCTGTTTGGGAAGTCTGAGTACCTCAGTTGGGAATGTTGTGAACTAAGTATGGGGTGGTGTGCATACACCACCCATGTCTAGCTTTCAGATGTGGTAATATGGGATGATCTATGATACATCTTGCAGGTAATCATGTCTACGTTACAACACCCCGAGAAAGTTGTTTCTCAGTCAGCCCAAAAGAAGCGGCCAAGGAGCAAAGTGTACCAATAGCACTTCCGGCCCCTAGAGGCCAACCTAGGAGAGTCGGGCTCAAAACTGTGGATAAGGAGGGGAAGGTCTGGTATAAAAAACATACATCTATAGTGAGAGAGACTACATAGCACGCGAGTTTCCGCATATTCTAAGGCGGATGAGGGAGCTGAGGATGGATTTTATTTTTACTTACTCCGATGAGTATAATTCACACATGGTTTATGAATCCTATGCGAAATGGACACTCGAGATTCTATCACAATATGTGACGGTAAGAGGGAGGACCGTGCCCATCTCACCAGCAAGTATAAATAATATCTTAGAAACGACAGAGGATGCAGACTCAACATTGTTGACAGGACTAATCATATGCCCTCATTACAAGGCTATTCGACATATGTTGCGCGGGCCTCATTCTATGGCTCAATGGACTAAACACAGCGGAAAAGTATACCATAAGTCTCTTTCAACGCGCACATGCAACGAGGGACACATGTATTTCTAAAAGTTGTGATAAATTGATTGATCTCAGGATTGCACTACACAAATATCACTCGTGACTGGGTATGTTTGGTGTATGCTCTAACGAAGGTCATGAAATCAGCAGCGGTGCCATTATCAAATAAACAATGCGGAAGGCTATAGTCCACAAGGGCCACATATATACATTTGGTTGGATTATTACCAAAATTTACGGTATTGCCGGAGTCCTAGAGGATTCGTTAGATTACATGGCAGAGTTGTATACTAAAATGGTGGATATCACTCAGACAAAGGGGCATGACACTGACTTCGGCCCGAAACTCACCACTACAGAGCGCCACTTGAGAGATGAGTTGATCATGGAGAAGATGTATTTCTTGGAGATGCTCCGACACAATATTGGAAGTAGGCCATCTAATATGATAGATCTTGGAGTGGTAAACATTTGTTACCTTGAATGTTCATGATGAGGCATTGGTGGGCATTGGTTTGGCATTTAGGTAGTCGATTGAGAATGACATTCCGACAGATGAGTAGAACTTGCGCTTGGCTCTGATGTGGACTCTGATTCTGAGGAGAAGATTGAATAATCACTGGTGGATGATTGTTGAGATGGAAATGACATCATGGAGGATTTATCAGGGAGTTAATTTACCTTACCTTCTTAACTTTGTTGAATTACTGAAATGCACTGGGGATAGTGCTAATGTGTAAATGTGGGGTGGGTTGAACAAATCATATTTTTCATATTGTATGTTTCAATAATTGGTTTCTAGTTATTTTCTCTGTTTGGATTTTGGGTTCCTTGGTAGTTGTTTTCGGTCCTTTAGCAAAGGATAGTCCCTTTGAACCATACAAAAAAGATTTCTTGCTAGTAGTTTTGAGTCTCTAGTCATAGATTTAGTCAAGCTTGCTAATTATAGATGGATGACGACCGTCTTAAGGGAAATTTTGTCATTTAAGTCATAGGTTGGGTTATGCTAAAGTTGTAACTCTATGAAAATCCTATGTATGAAAAAACATGATTGAATTGATGTATGGATAGAGTGAATTTTTCATATGTGATGGAAGCATACAACTTAAGCTTAAGTGAACCTTTAGCGTAACATGATTGTGTGACGGAAGTCATTTTTCTAAATACTTGTGCCCTGAGTGGTGAGCTTTGTGATGATATCCATGACATGTTTTTTAGTCTATAACTTGCCCAAGTTGTTATTGAAACAAAATGTAGGTGTTATTGTGCTCAAAAGATGACAGCAAGCTTTCTTTGGAAATGTTTTAAAAATGGAGCTTGTTCAATATTCCTAGCTTAGCCCACTTGAGCCTGTGACCTTGATTTTGTTTAAACCCACACATTGAACAGAATCCCTTTTATTGATTCCAGAATTTTGATCCCGATCCCTAATGCACTGTGTTAGGATGAAATGTAGGAGCAAGAATAAAAGAAGATAGTATGGGAAAGATATGGTTGTTGCGGAGAAATGAAATAAAAGGGAGAACTATAGCCCAAAAATGAAATATGCGTTGACCCTGGTACATAGGACATTATGCACTTCAACGGAGGGAAACCCGAGTTAAAGGTGTCTAATTTAGTAAATACCTTGATGATGGCCCTGGCCTTAACCAAAAAATAGTGTGCACCTTAAATCAAGAGAAATCTCTACGTCAAGGGTGGCTTTCGTTAAGTGTAATAAAATTAGCTTAGAAAGTGGATAAGGGGTAAGAAACCAAAGTCAAAGGTGGGTAATACTAGTGGAAATGTTTGAAGAAAAGAAGGGATAATGAAATAGAAAAGTTATGATTGTAGGGGAAAAAGTTGAACATAGTGCATTAGGGAGGACGAGTCAATTTTGTCATCTAAATGAATCCTCTCCGACCTTGAGCCTACATTACGACCCGGACAAGTTCTATTTCATTTTGAGAATGATGCACTTCATTCGTAGATATGTACATTATGGGCAACCTTATGGTTCTCAATGCGTGCACGTGAATTCTATTCCTGAGTGTGAGTTGTTTTTCATGATAAGTCCTTAAATTATATCCAATGGTAGCTTGAGTGTATGGAATGTTTATTGGAGTGAGGGTCACTTGTTGTAGGGAGCTAGGTGACAAGTAATGGTGAATACGATTGTTAAGAGCGTTGGTTGCAAAAAGTTGTCAACTCATGTACATTATACATACATATCATAAGGTGAAACGTGTTGATGAATTATGAGAAAATCTCTGGGAGTAGATGGTGGATGCACAATCTAGTGTAGGGAGTCTAGGTCTAGGAGTAGTTAGTAGTTTTTCGAGGATGAACAAAGCTTTAAGTGTGGGATAATGATCTTTGACATATTTACATTTCTAGAATTCTAAGTATGCCCACATTTATGATGAGTTTGAATTTAATATATGTAGTTGGAGTCATATCGAGTCATTTGTATATTCATGAACTAGCCAACATGATTAGTTGTGTAGGTATGAGTAATAGGAGAAACACGCACAAAATTGGACAAAGGAAGCAACCTGAAGATTTGAGTCTAAAAAGAGGAATAAAGAAGTTGAAGAAAATACACTAAGGAATTTGAGTGTCGCCTCCGCATTGCATAGCAGGATGCTAAAATATTGTCACGAAAATCAATTTTAGGTAAAACACCTCATTTTAATCTCGTGTCGCGCAGAAGAAAAAATGTCTAAACTCAAATATGAGAAACCATCGTGCATCGCGCGCCCGAAGCTAGAATTTATCCATTTCGACTTTTATTATAAATAGGGTTTTATTTTATTTTAAGAAGGATATTCTTTCTCTATGTTTTGGAACGAGGACAACTGGAGAACTACCTATTGGAGTTTTTGAGGTTAATTCTCTATCTCTTTTCCTTTCAATCATATTGATAATTCAGAACCATTATAACATTGTTTATTGGATTATGAGTAGCTAAATACCCTAGTTCTAGGGTGTCACACCCGGAATCTAGACCACATATGAGACCAGCGTCGGTAACCTCTCAGAGGTCGCAGACAAGCCTCTTCTTAGCTTTCATCACAATCATACAGTTAAATTTGCGGAAAATTTAAAACTTTTAATACTTATTGAAGTGTACTTAGACTTCATATGATACCACATTATAGTGATATTCTAATAAGCTCAAACTAAAGCAACCATCTATCAATAGATTAAACAATTGAAATAAAGAATCATAATAATAATAATAGTTTGCCAAATCGGCCTTATTACAAACCCTTGAACAAATATTGGAAAGAAATGCTAGGGACTACATCCACCAGCTATGTCTAATGTACTAAAGCTAGAATAATAAATGTAGCATCCTCGAACTTAAAAGGACCTACCAAAGTCTGTAGATCGCTAAACCAAACTGCTTCGTCGAATCTTCAATCTTCTCTCTGACCTGCGCGTATAAAAATAGTAATAATATATGGGGTTAGTACACACTTGTACTAAGTATGGGTGTATGCACATAAACATATAAGGACTATGCATGATCAAGGAAAGCTCTTCCTAAAGCAACATGCCGTTTCTGAAAAGTAAAGTCACTATACTTTCCTAATTCGTCATTCGTAAATCACACAATGAACATGACATGTTCTCATGCATTTAAGGCACACAACTCATTTTCTATATGAACATAATACATTGGAATCATGGACATAATTTTATAACAACTCAAGCAAAAGTTAATAAGCTTTCTTCTCTTAGGCCGAGAGCTCACCTCTCCAGCCTTAGTTTATTTTTCAGTATTTTCTTCTTTCTGTTGTGTAGTTCAATGATGTCCTTTAATCTTATGTTTTACTTACAAGTGTAATGATTCCTTGTAGTCACATACCTACAATGAATCGAGTAAGTAATCCAAGAGACTCAGGAAATGATTTGGCTACCTTACTAACAAGTCAGATATTTCATTCTTGTTAAATTAGGCATGAATGTGTTTATAAGCCAATATTTATTGGCTATGCCCATTATTTGGTTGTTCTCATAATATATAGATCTTGGGGACATATATTCATACTCCAATATTGGCATAAACCACTAACTTGTTAAAACTTCATTCTTATCAAACATTGGTAATTGACATTCTTAAGCTCTTGCTTACTTAGTTCACTTTGAACTTACGCTTCTTCTTCTTTGATCTGTTGTTCACTTTGAACATGCTACTTTCATTCTTTCTTACTTTCTTAAATAAATCTCTATCATTAACTAATATAGATTATGCAAGCTTACATAAAATCCAGTGTCTTCCCCACACCGAAAGGAAGTGGTTCACCAAGTAAGGTGAAACCAAGTCAAGTGTCTTCCCCACACCGAAAAGAGGTGGTTCACCGTCTAAAGTGAAACCAAAGTCAATGTCTTCGCCACACCGAAAAGAGGTGGTTCACGGCTAAAATGAACCAAATACTTTCTTGATCATTTAACCGACATAGATCATGTAAGCTAAACATGAAATCCAGTGTCTTCCCCACACCGAAAAGAGGTGGTATCACCGGCCAAAGTTAAACCGAATACTACCTAGCATTCTTAGGTGGAGTCATCCACTAGCTATTCCATATGCTGGCAACATAGTTCAAAGACTAGGAGACTTCGGAGACCCTGATCCACCTGGGTGGTGATATCGTCTCATGAGGCTTACAGGTGCTTGCACAAGCTCATTGCTAGTCTATAGGTTCTTAGCTCAGATTTATTTTACTTTACAACTTTTAGAGTTGACTCAAACATTATGGAAGCTTGCTTCTAGTATGAGGTATACTTAGCTCAATGGATGAGTGGTCATCCCTTTCTTATTACTTGATGAATGTGAATTTAATCTTACATTATCATCATGGTGTGAGTGAGATTTGTCTCACGGCTTCTAGCACCCTCTTATATGAGTATCTTTGACATAATCGTTTAAGTATAAGTGAGGTCTGTCTCACTTTCTTTAACACTCTGTATTAGGTCAATTTCATAACTTATACGCTATTAGTTATTTCATTACTCACATTATCTTGTTCAACGTTAGTTGATAGTCTTTTACCATTCCTTATGAAAGCTATGAGGACTTATTCAATGCTATTATATTCACAAGTTTGTGTGGATAGGGTATGTTGGGACTTGTCCCAATTTTTGACATACCCTGTGTTATGAGTTCATTGAGTTAAGATTGGTATGGCTTTACATATCTTGGAAATAATATTTTTGGCCAATTTATTGGCATAAATCAAACTATGATGTTATCACTAGCCAAGTCAATTATTTAATGAATGCATTATAGTAATCTCATCATGTTAACAAGCCAACTTTTAAACTTTGATTAGCCTATACGAACAATTCAATGAACAACTTATAACAATTTCATCTTCTCGAATACAAGTAGGCATTACAACATTTATCATCTCATGTAAATAATACCCGAAGTATACGTATCTAACATGTAGGTTTATAAATCACGGAAACATACACATAATGATCAGTTAGCACCACATACCAACAACATGCTCGAGATTTACATTATACATACTATAGGAATCGGAAATCGGGAGACCTAGGGAGGTGAACATGCGATTCATTGGGAACAACCCTAGTTTCGATATTCTTGAAGTCTATATGATTGAAAAAACTCCTGGGGAAAGGAATATAAGAGAGAAAACCCATACCTTACTGTAGAATTGAATCTACGAAGATCACCTTGCACTTTGCACGAAAACCTTGAAGAACTTCTTGAAATCGCCTAAGGTTTTTCTTACGTTGTTCAGTTGTTTTTAGTTGTAGGGTTTACTGATGAATAACATGAGTCTAAGTCTTTAGGAACTGAATATTAACCAATTCAACTTAGACTAATTAACTTAATTAAATAAATCAATTATCTAATTACCAAAACGCCCCTCCTAAATTGACTAAAAATAGGAGAACACTTAACTTAAACAAAATATGGAAATTGCTTTAGGGGTTTCGGTTTGACCATTTAGATTAATTAATTAAGTTTCTAATTTAATTAATTAAGTAATCTAGGGTAATTACTAAAGTACCCCTAAGTTGTTAGGACCATAACCAACCCTTTTGGACCATCCTAGGTTAGGTACTAGGATGTTTCTTTAGTTAGTTACTCGGCTTAGTGTCACCCGGTTAGGTCTGAGGTTGTCGGGTCCACTAGTTAGTTATTTTTGGTTAGTCCTAGGTTAGTTAGCTAGTTAAGTCTGTTAGTTAGATCCTAGGACCGGTTAGGGAGCTTGGCCCCATGTGGCTTGACCCGGACGCGCGCCTGTCCCCTAACCGCTCTAACCGAATCGGTTAGCTTGATCTCTCAGCCGGTTACACATGTGTTGTTGTGCACTTTCCTAACTGATCCCTCTGGAAAGTTCATTTGGAAAGTTCACTTATTGTCCAAGGATCCTCTCTATGTCCTTGGGCACTTCTTAATCTACATGATCATTTTAAATGATTATGTGCTATGGTACCTAGGCTTGACACTTGGATGCCTAGTATTTAATGAGTGTATATGAAGAATATAGTTATTTTAGCTTAGGGTCTTCATTGCATGTAAAATTTCTAAACAAGCTTGGATTGGGTATTTGACATCGACGTATATTTTAATTTACTTGTGTAGACATTGGCTAACACCCTTAAGCCAATATTCTCTAACATGCCCAATATTTTTCAATATTGGGCATTTGGATGCCTATGTACCCCAATATATATTCTTAAAGCCTAATAGGCTCTTCACTAGACAAGTACATTTTCTGGAATGTTACATTATCCCCCCCTTAGGAACATTCGTCCCGAATGACACTACACATCATTTGAATCAAGGAGGGTATTTTCGGGAAAAAAACACTTTAACATACTTGAAACTTTACTCTTTGTGAATATATGATTCACAACTTACTCTGGATGATGTACATTACTCAAAGCTTATCTGAAGCTTCATATATGATATTGAGGAACTTCCTTCTCAATCTTACTTTAACTCAATGCACATCACAACTCATGCAACAGAAAATCACGTCAACGCTATACAAAAACAGCAACATGAATGCAAGCATGAACTCATATTAACTCATATAGTGCAAGTATAAAACATACAGTTATGGACTTAAAACACCAAAACAGCCTAATGCACTAAAATTTAGAGTCTCATTAACAAAATCAGACTTAGGAAGAGTATATCTAACCTCAAGAAATGAACAAGTGAGGGTAACAGGATCTCATATCGGCCTCGGCCTCCTATGTTTCTACCTCAACAAGGTGGTTCCTCTATAACACCTTTCCGGTGGCAACCTTCTTGTTCCTCAGCCGCTTCACTTGGCGATCTAAAATTTCAACGGAAACCTCTTCATAAGAAAGGTTCTCATTGACTCCTAACCCCTCAACAGGTAGAATGGATTCTGGTTTGCCTAGACACTTTTTAAGCATCGAAACGTGAAACACTGGATGAACAGAAGCCAAGTCGTTCGGTAACTTTAGTTCATAGGCAACATTTCCTACTCGCTGTAAGATCTCATAAGGACCTATATACGTCGGACTCAACTTCCCTTTCTTGCCAAACCTCATCACCCCTTTCATGGGTGATATCTTTAGGTAGACTTGATCACCTACCTCGAATTCAAGAGCTCTCTTTCGGTTATCACCATATGATTTTGGACCACTATAAGCAGTAGCCAATCTATCACTGATCATTCTCACCTTTTCCAAAGCCTCATGTATGATCTTCGGGCCAAGAATGGCAAATTCTCCTAATTGAAACCACCCAACTGGGGACCTACATCTCATACCATACAGTGCTTCAAAAGGTGCCATCCCAATACTGGAATGGTAGTTATTATTATAAGAGAACTCAATCAGTGGCAAGTGATTATCCCAACTACCCTTTAAGTCAATAACACATGCTCTCAGCATGTCTTCAAGGGTCTGAATGGTACGTTATGCTTGTCCATCCGTCTGAGGGTGAAAAGCAGTGTTGAGCTTCACTTGCGTACCCAAGCTCTTTTGGAAAGATCTCCAAAAGTGAGAAGTGAACTGGGCTCCCCTTTCCGAAATGATAGATAAAGGGATCCCATGCCACATCACTATTTCATCAATATATAGCTTGGCATAGTCTTCGGCTCGGTAAGTGGACTTCACAGGAATGAAGTGAGCAGACTTAGTCATCCTATCAACAATGACCCAAATGGAATCATGCAGTCTTCAGGTTCTGGGCAGACCAACCACAAAGTTCATATTAATAGACTCCCACTTCCACGTTGGAATTTCAATCGATTGGGTAAGACCTCCAGTCTTAAGGTGTTCGGCCTTAACCTGTTAACAATTGGGACACTCCTCCACAAACTTAGAGATATCTCGCTTCTACTTTCCCACCAATAAATTTCCTTCAGATCATGATACATTTTGGTGGAACCTGGATGAATGGAATACCTAAAGCCATGAGCCTCTATATTAATATTAGGCCTCAGATCATCAATATTTGGTAAGCACAATCTTCCCTGGTATCTAAGCACACCATTCCCCCCAGGGAGAATGATTCATTCATCTAACTCAACACTGAATGTTTCAACTCCATGAGTACTGGGTCGAGATGCTTCTTGGCTTTAACATCTACAAAAAATGAGGATTCAGAACTTGAATGAACCGTAACACCCCCATTTGGTGTATCTACCATCCTTACACCTAACCTAGTTAATCGGTGTACTTCTTTCACTAACTCTTTCTTCTCATCATCGATATGAGACACACTGCCTATGCTCAATCGTCTCAAAGCATCGGCCACTACATTGGCCTTACCTGGTTGATAGTGGACACTCATGTCATAATCCTTTAGTAACTCTAGCCATCTTCTCTGACGAAGATTCAATTCTCTTTGTGTAAAAACATACTGAAGACTTTTATGGTTAGTAAATACATCAACATGTACACCATATAACTAATGTCTCCAAAGTTTCAATGCGAATACCACAGCAGCTAACTCAAGATCATGCGTAGGGTAATTCTTCTCGTGGATTTTCAAATGTCTTGATGCATATGAAATCACGTTGTCTTGCATAAGAACACATCCCAAACCTACTTGGGAACCATCACAATAGACAACATACCTTTCACCACTTCTCGTCAACGTGAAAACTGGGGCCGAAGTGAGCCGGTCTTTGAGCTCTTGGAAGCTATTTTCACAAGTTTCAGACCACTCAAACTTTGCCTTGTTCTTTGTTAAAGTAGTTAATGGGGAAACAATTGCGGAAAAGCCCTCCACAAACCTGCGATAATAATTAGCCAAACCTAAGAAACTTCAAATATATGTAGGAGTGAGGGGTCTCGTTCAATTCTTTTCTGCCTCAATTTTTTTCGGATCGACCTCTACACCCTGATCGGTCACAATATGACCAAGGAAGGTCACTGATCTCAACAAAAACTCACATTTACTGAATTTTGCATACAACTGATGTTCCCTGAGTACTTGCAATGTCATTCTCAAATGGTATTCATGCTTTTCTCTTGTCTTAGAGTATCTGAGGATGTCATCTATGAATACTATGACAAAAGAATCAAGTTCTTCATGGAAAACTCTACAAGGTCCATAAACGTGGATGGTGCGTTAGTGAGACCTAATGACATGACAAGAAACTCGTAATGACCATACCTAGTACGGAAGGCAGTCTTAGGAACATCCTCTTGTCTCACTCTAAGTTGGTCATAACCTGACCGAAGATCTATTTTAGAAAAGAAACTTGAACCTTGAAGCTGATCAAATAGATCATCGATTCTGGGAAGAGGGTATTTGTTCTTTATAGTGACTTTGTTGAGTTGCCGATAATCGATACACATTCTAAGAGTTCCATCCTTTTTCTTAACGAATAACACTGGAGTACCCCATGGGGATATGTTGGGCTGTATGAAGCCCTTATCAATTAAATATTCACTGCAACTTCAACTCTTTGAGTTCGGCTAGTGCCATTCTATATGGGGGAATGGAAATTGGTTTGGTGTTGGGATCTAAGTCAACAGGGAAATCAATTTCGCGTTCAGGAGGGATTCCTGGTAAATTCTCCAAAAGACATCTTGAAAGTAATTTACTACGGCCACAGAGTATATGAAAGGAACTTCATGTTCTAAGTCATTGACTCTGACTAAGTGGCATAAATACCCCTGAGATAACATATTATTGGCTTTAAGATTGGAAACTATTTGTCCTATTGGATTTGAACCACGCCCTTCCCATTTCAACTCTAACTCACTTGGAAACTGAAACCTTACTACCCTGTTTCGACAGTCTGTGGTAGCATAGCGTTCATAGAGCCAATCCATACCCAAAATTATATCAGAATCAAGCATGTTTAATTCTATTAGGTCAGCATATGTAACTCTATCAAGAACAATTATTGGGCAATCTCTATATACTCTTTCGGCCCTAATGCTTTCTTCTATAGGAGTACTAACTAGAAATGGCTCATGCAAGATCTCATGAAGCAAGTCAAATTTACTAGCTACTAAAGGAGTAACAAAAGACAAGGTAGATCCTGGATCTAACAATGCATAAAAAGGAAAAGAAAAGACAAGCAAGTTACAAGTGACCACATCAGCTGACTTCTCTTGCTCTTCTCTTCCTTTCAACGCATAGAACCGGTTCCTCTTGGGAGGTTCGGCTGCAGCAGTAGTATTAGGCCGAGGCTGAGTATCTGCCTTGGCCTGATTCTTCGCATGTGAGAAGCCCCTGATCATGTTCCCACTCTTGCCGCACCCATAGCATGCATTTGAACCTACCATGCACTCTCCTCCATGTGAACGACCACACTTACAACACGTTTTTCGGTCACACTGGGCATTTCTATAATTGCCCTTATTGAAATTAGTGTTCTTGGAAGGAGTAGGTTTACCTGAGTGTGGGTTCCTCTTCTTAAACTTGGGCTTATCCTGGACACCCAATGAACCACTACCAGTGCTCGAACCAGACTGATCCGAGGGCCTAGATTTCTTGCTCTCTCGGCCTCTCTTTCTTCCACGACTCTCCTCAACCTGTTGTGCATGTACCATCAACCTACCAAGGTCCATGTTATCTTGCAACATGGCTTCCCAACATTCCTTCTCCAAATCCTCCGATACACCAGTCACAAACCTGCTCATCTCATCCCTGCTATTGGACACCATAGAAGAAGCATATTTGGAAAGCTTAACAAACTTAAAGGAGTATTCCTTGACTGACATACCTCCCTGTCATAAGTTAATGAACTCCTCAACCTTAGCCTCTCTCTGCTCTCTAGGAAACAACCTCTCCACGAATGCATTCTTGAGAAAGTTCCAAGAGATGGGGACTTCTCCTGTTGCTCAACCATCTCCCCACATCCAGTGCCACACCTGAGCCACATCCTTGAGCTGGTATGCAGCCAGCTCAGCCTTCTACTCTTCACTAACACCCATAGCACAGAGAATCTTCTGAACCTCGTCCACAAACTCTTGGGGATCCTCATTGGTCTTGGACCCGAAGTAGACTAGAGGATTCATTCTGGTGAAATCTCTCAGTCTACTAGCCATGGTGCTAGCATGCGGGTTCTCCCTGGGAGCACCCTCTCTAGTGTCTTGGGCTGTGATAGCCTGTGCCTGAACAGTGATGGCTTGGGCCATCTGAACCAGTGTTGCTCTCACTTCTCCATCCGCCAACACAACTGGGTTTACAGGCACTTGCTCTCGAGCAGCTGGGGCTTGAGGAGGAGCTTGGTTTCCCCCAGCGACTGCTTCTTCAACTCTCCTGCCTGCATTTCTCCTTGTGTTCATTTTCTACACATACACACAAGAAGGAAGTTAGATGCGAGAATGACACAAAATGGCAAAGCTCTAGACAGAACGATAAAGAGTAGCAGCAGGGAAGATTCTTAACATCACTTAGTCTCTAAGTCATGATTGTGGTGCACTTCACAACCATAAGCTAGAAACTACGCAACGTGGTTTTTTTGAGCTTTAGTCCCTAGGTAATTTAACCTTATGTTATGATACTAAGTTTGTCACACCCGGAATCTAGACCCCAGATGAGACCGGCATCGTTAACCTCTCAGAGGTAGCAAACAAGCCTCTTCTTAGCTTTCAGCACAATCATACAGTTAAATTTTCGGAAAATTTAAAACTTTTAAATAATTATTGAAGTGTACTTAGACTTCATATGATACTGCATAAGAGTGATATTCTAATAAGCTCAAACTAAAGCAACCATCTATCAATAGATTAAACAATTGAAATAAAGAATCATAATAATAATAATAGTTTGCCAATCGGCCTTATTACAAACCCTTGAACAAATGTTTGAAACGAAATGCTAGGGACTACATCCACCATCTATGTCTAATGTACTAAATCTAGAATGATAAATGTAGCATCACGAACTCAAGAGGACCTACCAAAGTTTGGAGATCGCTAAACCAAACTACTTTGATGAATATTCAATCTTCTCTCAGACCTGCGCCTAGAAAAATAGTAATAATATATGGGGTTAGTACACACTTGTACTAAGTATGGGTGTATGCACATAAACATATAAGGACTATGCATGATCAAGGAAAGCTCTTCCAAAAGCAACATGCCATTTCTGGAAAGTGAAGTCACTATACTTTCCTAATTTGTTATTCGTGAATCATACTATGAATATGACATGTTCTCATGCATTTAAGGCACACAACTCATTTTCTATATGAACATATTACATTGGAATCATGAAATAATTTTATAACAACTCAATCAAAAGTTAATAAATTTGCTCCTCTTAGGTCGAGAGCTCATCTCTCCAGCCTTAGTTTATTTTTCAGTGTTTTCTTCTTTCTGTTGTGTAGTTGAATGATCTCCTTTGATCTTATATTTTACTTACAAGTTCAATGATTCATTGTAGTCCCATACCTACAATGAATTGAGTAATTAATCCAAGAGACTAAGGAAATGATTTGGCTACCTTACTCAAAAGTCAGATATTTCATTCTTGTTTAATTGGGCATGAATGTATTTATAAGCCAATCTTTATTGGCTATGCCCATTATTTGGTTGTTTACATAATATGTAGATCTTGGGGATATATATTCATACTCCAATATTGGCATAAACCACTAACTTGTTAAAACTTCATTCTTATCAATCATTGGTGATTGACATTCTTAAGCTCTTGCTCACTTAGTTCACTTTGAACTTAAGCTTCTTCTTCTTTGATCTTTTGTTCACTTTGAACATTCTACTTTCATTCTTTCTTACTTTCTTAAAGAAATCTTTAGCATTAACTAATATAGATCAAGCGAGCTTACATGAAATCCAATATCTTCACCATACCGAAAAGAGGTGGTTCACCGGCTAAGGTGAAACCGAGTCCAGTGTCTTCCCCACACCAAAAAGAGGTGGTTCACGGCTAAAGTGAAACCAAATCCAGTGTTTTACCCACACATAAAAGAGGTGGTTCACCGGCTAAAGTGAAACCAAAGTCAGTGTCTTCCCCACACCGAATAGAGGTGGTTCACAACTAAAGTAGACCGAATACTTTCTTGAGCATTTAACCTACATAGATCATGTGAGCTAAACATGAAATCTAGTGTCTTCCCCACACCGAAAAGAGGTGGTATCACCGGCCAAAGTAAAACCGAATACTACCTAGCATTCTGAGGTGGAGTCATCCACTAGCTAGTACCTATGCTGGTAACATAATTCAAAGACTAGGAGACTTCGGAGAACCTGATCCACCTGGGTGGTGATATCGTCTCATGAGGCTTACATGTGCTGGCATCAGCTCATTTCTAGTCTATCGGTGCTTAGCTCAGATTTATTTTACTTTACAACTTTTAGAGTTGACTCAAACATTATGGAAGCTTGCTTCTAGTATGAGGTATACTTAGCTCAATGGATGACTGGTCATCCCTTTCTTATTACATGATGAATGTGAATTTAATCTTACATTATCATCATGGTGCGAGTGAGATATGTCTCATGGTTTCTAGCACCCTCTTATGTGAGTATCTTTGACATAATCGCTTGAGTGTAAGCGAGGTCTATCTCAATTCCTTTAAAACTCTATATTAGGTCAATTTCATAAGTTATACACTTTTAGTTATTTCATTACTCACATTATCTTGTTCAACGTTAGTTGATAGTCTTAGACCATTCCTTATGAAAGTTATGAGGACTTATTCAATGTTATTATATTCACAAGTTCGTGTGGATAGGGTATGTTGGGACTTGTCCCAATTATTGGCATACCCTATGTTATGAGTTCATTGAGTTAAGATTGGTATGGCTTTACATATTTTGGAAATAATATTGCTGGCCCATTTATTGGCATAAATCAAACTATGATATTATCACTAGCCAAGTCAATTATTTCATGAATACATTATAGTTATCTCATCATGTTAACAAGCCAGTGTTTAACACTTGATTAGCCTATACGAACAATTCAATGAACAACTTATAACAATTTCATCTTCTCGAACACAAGTAGGCATTACAACATTTATCATCTCATGTAAATAATACCCTAAGTATTTGGATCTAACATGTAGGCTTATAAATCACGGAAACATACACATAATGATCAGTTAGCACCATATAACAATAACATGCTCGAGATTTACACTATACATACTACAAGAATCAGAAATCGAGAGAACTAGGGAGGTGAACATGCGATTCATTGGGAACAACCCTAGTTTCGATATTCTTGAAGTCTATATGATTGAAAAGCCTCATGGGGAAAGGAATCCAAGACAGAAAACCCATACCTTACTGTAGAATTGAATCTACGAAGATCACCTTGCACTTTGCACGAAAACCTTGAAGAACTGCTTGAAATCGCCTAGGGATTTTCTTACGTTGTTCAGTTGTTTTTGGTCGTAGGGTTTACTGATGAATAACGTGAGTCTAAGTCTTTAGGAACTGAATATTAAATAATTCAACTTAGACTAATTAACTTAATTAAATAAATCAATTAGCTAATTACCAAAATGCCCCTCCTAAATTGACTAAAAATAGGAGAACACTTGACTTAACCGAAATCTGGAAATTGCTTTAGGGGTTTCGGTTTGACCATTTAAATTAATTAATTAAGTTTGATACGCTCAAATTTACTTCTCGAAAAGAAGTATAAGCGGTCGTATCAAGTAAAGAACCCAACTATGAGGTTAGCGTCGATCCCACGAGAAAAATGATTTAGACTTAACTTTAAATTACGATTACTTCTATTTAGTCAAGTCCTTTCCAAAAACAAGTAACAAAAAGGGGGATTTTAAGTAACAAATGTAATTAACTATTTCTAAGTAAACAAGTGGCAAGTTCAAAGATTTGATTTTTATCAAGTAATGAGAGTAACTAGGGCATAAGTGTTCCCCACAGGTTCATAATGCGGTAATTCTAGCTAATAACAATCCTTTCCTAGTATCTTGCATGCAAAGTGGTAAGTTATATATCCCTAATTCCTTGGTCCGGCAACTAGGAAATTTCACTCCGCACCTTGGTCCAGCTACGTATGTATACTTTACTAAACCTTACCTTTACCTCATATTAAGCATCATAATCGATGTGTGGCTTAGTTGTTACTTCGCACCAATCGACACTAGCCTATTAGATAGTGTATACTAAATCTACGTTGATAATTCTTTTCTTATTGTCTACCTCCTTGGTCCGTCAAGTAGCAATAAGGCGAGTTCTAACGCGTGCACTCGTTAAAAAGACTTCTAAATGAAAGAATTATCAATACATGCAAGAAACTATTCGAGAATTGTTATTTTAGCTAGTTTTACTTTGTTATTTACCCATGGTTCCCACAACCCTAGTTATGGATTTAGTTACCCATGTTAATAATCACACAATTCATATTAATTAAATAAGAATTCATGTACTTACTTTTATGAGATTGAAGAAAATCCAGAAAATTACTTGAATTAATCAAAAGTCTTGCAACAAACGATTCCAAAAAATAGAATAATTTTCAAAATCACAAGTTCAACAACTAGAACAATAAAACTGAAAAATACCCAAAAAGTCTAACCCCAAAAACGAGGTTTTTACAAGTATTTATAATAATGAAGTCCTAACATAAAAATGAAATCTATTTAAGGAAAATCTTCCCAAAAAATGCGTCTGAGTTGACGACTGGGACGACGGACAGTCTAGGCCACGACGGACTGTCGAGGCCCGCCCGTCATTCCACACATAGCTTCTTTTTCAGCTGCTTCCTTCTCCAACTCACTGTTACCATCGATGGACAAGGATGACGGTCCGTTGAGTGCACGACGGTCCGTCGATGGCTTCTGTTTCTTCACACTTAGAATATTTTCAAGACGGATACTAGGGCTACTTTTTGTTAACGATGACGGATGTGCAGGACGGTCCGTCGTTGAGATGACGGTCCGTCGAGAGTCTTTGTAGCCCCACACGAGGGGTTGACGGACCATCGATGGCTCTGTAGGTCGTCACTTCTGCAATTTTAGCACATTTATTCTACGTTTTCATTCTTTACAGATTTCCTGCAAACAAAGAGAAAAATACATTAAAACTAATACAAAAAGGCCTTAGACACACCCTAAACTTAAGAAAAAGCATTGAAGTACCGTGAAACCACGGTACATCAACCCCCTCAACTTAAGTTCTTTGTTTGTCCTCAAGCGACGCACTATGACTAACCACAAAATCTTTGTACAAGAGTATCCTTATTTTAGCTTTCGCAATCATCTGGCTATCAATCCCGATTATTTTCATTATGTTTATGCATTCTATCACTATTAGGCTCGCTCATGTGGATCAGACCATGACACAGACTCACCACACACCGACACCTATCCTCTTTGATCTCTCACCAAGGTACCA
Organism: Solanum sitiens; assembly: GCA_016801875.1. Taxonomy (NCBI): domain Eukaryota; kingdom Viridiplantae; phylum Streptophyta; class Magnoliopsida; order Solanales; family Solanaceae; genus Solanum; species Solanum sitiens. The sequence goes on from JABWTJ010000328.1 coordinate 676,959, forward strand.
ATTTTCCGGTATTGCAACTAGTGTCCTCACTTCAAAACAACATCCTCATTTTTCACACTATGATTTCAGTTTGAGTATAATGATTATTTTTCAACAATCGCTCTCAAAATAACTTCACACCTCATTTATACTTATTGCCATAGGCTTGCCCTTATTTTCACTGCTTTAAGTTCACCATAATAGACTCTTAGGATCACGATAGGAGTTTCTTAGCTTTTAACTTAGGCTCAGGGTAAGGTAGGATACATTTAGATGTATTTTAGTGACTTATTGCCCTCCTTGACATAACGGCTAAGCGTCCTACCTTTTCATCATTTTATTCCGCCCTATTTCTTAATTTTCTTGTATTATTTCACCTTGCTATTCTCCCTTATTTCTCTTTTTGTGTAAGTGACTCCTCTCTTTATTCTTTCAACCCCACTTTCCAAAGCATTCCTCATAATAGCCACCCTCAACTCATGGCTTTGCTATGAGTCAAGGTACACAATACCCAAGGTTGGGTCAGGGCCACGACAAGGTTGTTTTATGCATTAGCCACCCTCAACTTATGCTTTTGGCATAAGCTGTAGTACACATATTCAAGGAGGGACCAGGGCCAACACATTGTTCCCAGAAAAGAGCAGTTGGGGTGAAAAAGAAAGGTTTATTTTAAGCTCAAATCATTTGGATCAAGAAGGGATTAATTTCATTCGGTTTTTTCTGTTATATAGGCTAAAGATTGGCTATCCTTAACAAGGGCTTATGATCCTTTCCTAATTGTCTATCACAGCTTTCTTTTAGCAGGACTAATAAGGCAAGTTCTAGCTGAGTACCAATGGTGGAATATTCAAATTTTCCTCACACTCACTTGACATCTCATTACTCTACCAAATTATCAGAAACCTAGTTCGAGTTTTAGATTTAGGGTCATGCAGTGGTGTATCTCTATGTCATGCTTAGAGCCACACATTTATCAGTTACTGTGCCTAGTCATGCAGCATTTTCTTTAAATCAGGATATCATTTTGTTTAGCCATCATGCTTCAGAGTCCATTTCTACACTATGTATAAAAGATACCAACACGCCGTTTCAACAATAAAATAACCAGTCTCTTGGGAAAAAGAACACAGGCAAGAAAACCCCAAGAGAGGATCGTGAGTTGGGCTACTTCGACTTCACCCTAGTACTCACTTTCCATTTAACCCACCCCCAACAAAAAGACATGCAATTGTCCCCAATGCATAAAAGTATATAAAATAGGGTGGTAGGTGAAGCAAACATGAGGCGCAAAGCGCCGGCGATCAACAAGCTGGCGGGTCCAGTTTCCCGGAACCCACTTCCTCTGTAGTAGGGACACCCTCAGTGGTGTCACCAGCAAGAATAGCACCATCAGTAGTGCTCCTCTCCGCCTCAATAATTCTGGAGCTAGATGACCCAGCAGCCACCTCAAGAACCCTCAACTGCCGGGACTCCTCATCAATCAGCGAGGCTCTCCTCGCGGCCTCCAACTCGTGGCGCTCCTTCTTGCGTGCCCGAGACTCATCCTCATCTATAGATCGGTGCCTCTTGGCATGATCTCGTGGGAGAGGTGGTGGTACATCAGTGGTGGAGAACAGGGCAGCCATCACAGTGTCCTCAGCAGGCTCTGCAGAAAGGGGCTCAGACTCAGGCACCCGAGCCTCCAGTATGGTATCCAAGTATGCTCTCAAACTCTCCACAACAACCTGGAGAGTCATCACATCCACTGTACGGGCTAGCCGAGCGAGAACCCGCAACTCAAATACATCCAAGTGCTGGTGGACCTACATGATCTTCCGCTCAGTATGCTGGTCCATCTTCCTCTCTAAACGCTCCTCTGCCTCACAATGGACCTCTGCATCCAAGGCTGGATGTGATGCAGAAGTGTGGCCATTTGGGCCTCTAGTTTTTGGACCCTAGCAAGCGAGACCAGTGTAGCAGATGGACTAGAGCGGGAGGAGCTCGGATCGGTGCTATCACCCGGGATAGACTCGACCGGAGTGGTGTCGGTAGGCTCAGATGTATCCAGATTAGCCGCTTTGGCTTGCTCTACCGTAGCCTCCAGGTTCTCACCAAGGGGCTGCACCTCTGGACGGGGCCCTCTGTGGGGAGCCAACTCCTTGGCCTCATCCCAAGTGAGGCCAATATCCAATGTGCTAGGCGGGGTCTTGATCACATCAATGTGCCACACGGGCACTCCTGCAGACCAGCACAATGCAAAAACCATACACGGGAAGGGGTAAGTAGTAGTGGCCTTAAAGGCCCTCTCATGCATCACTGCCTGCAGCAGCCTCGCGAAGTCCACCTCGAACCCCGCAACCATTGCAGCCATCAGCACTGCACGATCCCAAGTGACAATGCTATCAGCAGTAGTGGGGGAAAGGGAGTGTCGGACCAATATCCATAAAAACTTGGCTGGGAAGGTGAGGTTGGCCTTCTTGATACTCCCATTAGGCTCTAGCACCCAATCGGCAGCCTCACCATCCACGGAAAGGTTTTGTGCAATCTACCGCTTGGCGGTCTCTCTCACATCTGGCTCACGCTCGAACTGGCCATCTTTGATCAACTTCAACCGATACTCAAACTCGGAGGTGAGGGAGATCCGGGTGGTATCAACATCCGCACCATAGAGAAACCTGCGAATGGCCGGCAAGGAAATATCAACCCGCTTGCCGCAGACTTGGACGTACTCCAAAGGTGCATGTTTGGCCGGGGCTGCCTGCCTATCCAGCTAAGATTGGAGAGTCGCCACATAGAAGGCATAGAACTCTCGGACCATTTCCTCGCTATAGCGGCCTACATCTCGAGCCGTCCACTCCAGCCAATGTCTGGTGAATAACTCATGAATTGTCATGACCGGAATCTAGACCCCAGACGAGACCAGCGTCGTTGACCTCTCAGAGGTCGCAGACAAGCCTACATACGTCATTCTTACTTCATCTAGGTTAATTTTAGCTGAAAATTTGAACTTTTTGTTTTCTTATTTCATGCAAAACATTTTAAAATTAACATCATAGGCGTTCACAGATCAAACATCTAATATAGAGATAATCAAATAAAAGGAACAGTTCATAATTGCATTAAACGTATTTTGCCAAAACGGCACCAATACAAAGTCAGAAATGAAAGTGGAAAGAAACACTAGTGGAACATGCTCTACTAGCTAAAGCCTACATCTAAGCTAGATAATAATGGTAGACATCCTCGAAAGCATGAGGTCCTACCAAGTCCGGATGAAAGCTCCACGTCCGGATAGCTGCAATGTCAACCTGTAAGTTCTAGCGTCCACCTGTGCCTGCAACTAAAATATAGAGTTGTATGGGATTAGTACACACTTGTACTAAGTATTGGTATATGAAAGCATACACCAAGGACATGCATGAGTAAGAATAGATCTTTCCTAACAACATGATTTATGGAAAGTCAAGTCAATAGACTTGCCAAAATTGAAATAGGAAAGTCAGTGGACTTACCAAATTTGGATAAGGAAAGTCAGTGGACTTGGCAAATTTGATTTAGGAAAGTCATGCCATGAGAGTAACATACATCATCATACGTATCATATTGCACACAGCACATAACACATAACATCTTACACATAGCACATAACATATTCCATATAGCACATAACATATTTCATATTGTTCGTTCATATGTCATGAGACCTTGGAATCATGGACTTAACATTAAGACTTCCCAAAATGAGGGCTCAACATATGGGACCTCAACTAGGGAGCCTTCTTTAGCAAACACAGAGTCTGCTTTATTCATTCATACGTACTTTATTTCATTCATTCATAAGCTAGTGTAAACACCAACTATACCTAGGATGTAGTTTAAGACTCTCATCGGGTTTGCTGTGCAATGATCAAGAATAACCTACTGTTATTACTTGAGTCTAGCTCACCTCTTGATTATCCTATCATAACACCTTTAGTATCGTTCATTTCATTATGTGTATCAATTTGAGGCTGGCCTCATTCATTCATTGGGAACTTTAACCTTAACCGACATAGATCATGTGAGCATCATGAAATCCAGTGTCTCCCCCACACTGAAAAGAGGTGGAATCACCAGCCAAAGTGACCCAAAACATGCTAGCGTACATAGAAATTGAACCCCGCCAGATCTCTATATTGGCAGTATAGGTTCGAAGACTAGGAGATATAAGGAGACCCATACCCGGCATGCCGGACAGTATCATCTAATGAGAGTTACGTGAACCTCCGCCCTTCTCGAAAGAATGCATCACCGCTCATAGCTAGTCTATTGGTGCTCAGTATAAAGTTCCATTTCATTCAACTCATACGTCATGGAAGTTGGCTTCTAGTATGAGGACATCATAGCTCATTAGATGATGTCTCATCTCATCATTAGTATTAAGTATACATTATTCTCAATACTTTTATTAGAGTGTTCATAGAGACTGGTCTCTTCATTAACTTTACATTCTTATAGGTGAGTACGTTTTGGTAACATTTACTTAGGCTCATTTGAGATTCTTTCACATTAGCCTCTTATCATGTTGTCACCACATTCATTAACCTTACCACATTTGTTCTTCATAATTACTCACCCCTTTTTACGTGAATGTTCATTTTATCATATGCCAATGCACTTGGCCATTTGTGTGTTTCACACTCTTACTTAACCCTTCTAGGGTTTCATCATTTCACTACATATTATTCATTTCATCGTATGCCAATGCACTTGTCCATTTAGTGTGTTTTACACTCTTACTTAACCCTTCTAGGGTTACATCATTTCATTACATACATCTTAGGTTCACTTATTTTTAAACGTATGCTAGACTTATGGGTCTATACATACAAGCCACGAGGTTTCATTCATAGTTAGTTTAAGTGATTCATATCTTCCTAAGATTATGTGGTACAAGACTTATGCATCTTGTATGTATGCCAAGATCTCGATTTCGATCTAAGTAGGCGGCATTATTCTTGAACATTTAATTCAAGTATGACTTATGTATCAATACGAAATTTGGGCAAGGAAACCCGGTTTCCAATCCCTTGGACCACACTTACATTTTTATTTATTTTGGTTTAAATCCACACAACTTGGGGACCCAAGGTCGAGTCCCAACACCTTCATTTCCCTTTAATTTATTTTATTTAGATATTCTTCTTTTTGGCCGAGGGGTTGTGGGATCGAACCCCCACAGCCCCTTTTTATTTAAATTCCTTTTTCCTTGACTTTTTTGAGTTGACCATGAGGGTGTGGGATCGAATCCCCACAGCCTCACTTTATTCTTCTCTTTAATTTCCCTTAACCAGCCTAGAGGTCGTGGGTTCGATTCCCACACGCCTCAACACTTTTATTTTTCTTTTACTCTTCCTTAAATCTGATTGAGAGGGGGTGGGTTCGAATCCCAATCCTCTCATTTCTTATTTTTTTAAGTTACATTTACCAGCCAATACCATGGTTCGAATCCCCCTCACCACAATACTTTTAACTCACTTAATTTCATGGTTTTTAACATGGTGAGGTCACGGGTTCGACCCTCAGTGATCTCACTTATTTTTCTTCATTTTTCATAACAATTTAAACCATTTTAACTTGACCAAAATTCATCAACTTGTGGCTGGAAATTTTGTAATTTTTCAGCATCTTTTTCATCAAGTTACACATTAGTTCTTAGGGGAATTTCATGGTTCATTTATAACGTTTTACGTGCATTTTCATGGATTCGTTTAGCCAAGAGTTTCTCACTCAATTCAGCCACATTACACTTCATATGAACATCACGATTTACATAAGTTTGTGCACGTAAAAATACAACCATAATACATCAATTTTGAGCCTTAAACCCGAGGGCTATAGGCCACAGTTCACATATTTGCACACACTTACACATAGTTCGGAAAACATGGGTTGTCATTCATACGATTTCAAACATACATTCATGAACATATTCATCACGAAAACACATTACACGCCTAATATCTACCAGCAAACATACCCAACCTACGAATCAATGGGAGCTAGTTACAGGGACATGCAACGGGGAACAATCCTAGTTTTTGGATTAGAATATACTGAACCTTAAGGGGTCTCTTGGGAAAGGGACCAATAGTAAGAAAACCCATACCTTTTATGATGTTCAAACCTTGATGTTGCTGCCCAAACCTTCTCCAACACTCACGTCCAAAACCAAGTTTCAACACCAACTTTCGACGGAAAACCCTCCCTTTGCCTAACGTATTTTGCTTAGCGTTTGATTTTATTTTCGTTGTGGGTTCTTCAAGTGTGAAGAACTTTGCTTTATCTTCTGTTCTTGTACGTTATTTGGCAGAGAGAACGTGAATAAGAGAATGATAGAGACATGAGTGAGATATGAGCGTGAGAGATGAGAGTTTTCTTAAGCTTAGGAGTCTAGTTTAGGACTTAGTCAAATAAGGTTTTTATTAAATGATAAAAATCTGATTCCCTTTTATTTTAAATCAGACAATAAATAATAAATATTAATTAATTACATTAATTAATCAACTTAAATAAAATCAATTTAAATCATGCTTCCACCTAGGTTCGAACCCGGGTGGAGCAAGACTTCACTCTTAGAGCCAATTTTCGGCCCTCTCTCCCTAAACTTCCCCTCCACCTTATTAATTAAATAATTAATTATATATTTAGGGTAATTATGATACTACCCTTAGCTTGGAAAAAGACCATTTTACCCCTAGACCCTCCAAATCTAAGATTTTCCCTTTTTAAGTCCGGTAAAGACTCCTTCGAGTAAATCTTCGTATTCGAGAGCCCTACATGGCTGGACCCAACCTTTCCGAGATCAACTAACTCCCCAAGTTAGATGGATTGGATGTAGCAAGGGTTCATGTAACAACCCTAAAAATGAATAAGATAAATACTTAAGGTGTCAAGAATGCTTGCGATTAGACCAAGGCTCACACGGATTGATACGCGTAGAACCAGACCTCAGAACCCTTACTACGACCAATCCAACTAACTTGGGGAGTTAATTGAGCTTGGAAAGGTTGGAACCAACCATGTCAGGCTCTCAAAAATGAAGATTTAATCGAAAGAGTCTTTACCGGACTTAAAAGAAGAAATTTAAGTTTTGAGGGTCCAGGGGTAAAATGATCTTTTCCAGGACAAGGGTAATATTGTAATTACACTGAGGAATTAATTAATTAATTAATTAATTTAATTTAAAAGATCAATTCGGGTTGGGGCGACCCGAAGTGACCCATTTTCGCAAATGGGGTGTCACTCGGGTTCGAGCACCACTAGAGGCGATGAATTGATGATTTAATTATCAATTAAAATCTTATTCATTAAGGGCAAAAGGGTCCTTTCACGTATTAATTGAAATAAATAAGATTTTTATTAATTTAATTAAACCCTATTTTGACTAAGTCTTGAGTTAAGACTCCTAAACCTAAGCTAACAATCTCCTAATCACGTCTATCACCTCACACGTTCAACAAACTCTCTCTCTCACGTTTTTCTCTCTGCCAAATATTGTTGAAGAACTGATAATATAACAAAAAAATTCTTCACACTTGAACTCACTAAAAAGTCTAAGAAAGCAAGTTAATCAAAAACGTTAAGGCAAGGGAGATTTCCGTCGTATTGGTGGTGAAGTTTTAGGTGAATTGGGCGTGGTTTTGGAGACCAGTTTGGGCAGCAACTTCACGTTTGAACAACGTCAAAAAGGTATGGGTTTCTTCTCTCTTGGTCCCTTTCCCAAGAGGCCCCTTACGATTCAAAATATTCACTCCGAAACTAAGGTTGTTCCCCGTTGCATGTCCTTGTCACTAGCTCCCAAATGATTTCGTAGGTTGAGTATTTTGTGTTGGTAGATTTAGGCATGTATGATGTTTGTATTGAAAGTGAATATGTGTATGTGCTTGAAATCACGAATATGAAAATCAAGGTGTGATCAAAAAGAAAAAAAAGGGTGTGTGTGTGAGTGTTGGACAGTGATGTTAGCCACTGTTTTTGGAGAAGTGTAAATGCATGTATTTCTTGTATTATATGTAATGAAGTTATGCACAAAGTGATGTTCATTGTGATGAAATATGGTTGATTAAATAACAATCTTTTAGCCAAATAAACTTATGAAAGATGCGCCTAAAAATTTGTTAAAACGATTTATGAATGCACCCTTTGAATCATGTGAAAATGTTGATGAAAATGAGTTGAAGAATGACCAAAATTTCCAGCAACTATGCAATACTAATTTAAGCTAAAAATTAACAAGGAAATCTAGAAAATTAACGCGTTTTAAAGAGGTGAGGCAACCAGGATTCAAACCTGTGACCTCACCATTTAGCTATTGATTTCGCGAAAAGGGGAAAAGAAAATGGGGCTGGGGGGAATCGAACCTGGACACTGGATTTCGTGAAAAAAGAAAAAGGAAAATGGGGCTGGGGGGAATCGAACCTAGCTACATTGAGTTCGCGAGAGAATAAAAGAAAAAGGGGGTTGGGGGATTCGAACTCGCGACACTGGGGGAGAAAGAAGAGAAAAATAAATCAAACAATTAGATGGGAGGCGAGGGATTAGAACCCACGACCTCCAGGCAGCGAGTGAAGAAGAAAAATTAAAGAAAAGAGAATGGGAGGCGTGGGAATCGAACCCACGACCTAAAGGCTGGAAAGGGGGAAGGCGAAATTTAATTAAAGAAATAAAGTGAGGCTGTTGGGGTTCAATCCCACAACCTCACTGCCACTCGCCTAACTTAATGAATTGTCAATTAAAAAAAATAAAGTTAGGAGGCTGTGGGGGTTCGAACCCACAACCTCCCTATTCAAGCGAAATAAATAACAAAAATACAAGAGGCTGTGGGGTGTTTGATCCCACAACCTCTTGGTTTGGGAGAAAATGAGCAAAGTAATGTTAATGAAAAATAAAAAGGGGTTGTGGGGGTTCGAACCCACAACCCTTCAGCCAACCTAAGAGAAAAACTAAGTAGAAAATTAATGATACGATGTTAATGTTGGGATTTAATTTAGAGTTCTAATGTTATAAATATTAGAAATAAAATCAATGAAAAATATAAATGATATCCAAGTGATTCAAGATTGGGTTACCTTGCCCAAACTTCCGTATTGATGCATAAGTCATACGTGAACAAAATATCCAAGAATATTGCCACCTACTTAGATCGAAATCAAGATCTTGGCATATATACAAGATACAAAGTCTTTTACTACATAATCTTAGGAATGTATGACTCACTTAACAAATTATGAATGAAGCCTCATGGCTTGTGTGTATAGACTCATAAGTCTAGCATACGTTTAAAAGTAAATGAACCTAAGATATATGTACTGAATGATGAAATGAACAATGAAATGATGAAACCCTAGAAGGGTTAAGTAATGGTATGAAACACACCAATGGCCAAGTATATTGGCATATGATGAAATGAACATTCACGTAAAATGAGGTGAGTAAATATGAAGAGTAAATGTGCTAATGACAATGAATGTGGTGACAACATGATATGAGGCTAATGCTAATGATGAGATCAATTTCAAATACGCCTAAGTAAATGTGACCAAAACGTACTCAGCTATTAGAGTGTAAGATAATGAAGAGACCAGTCCCTATGAACACTCTAATGAAAGTATTGAGATTAACACACTTAATACTAATGATGAGATGAGAAATCATCTAATGAGCTATGATGTCCTCATAGTAGAAGGCATCTTCCATGACGTATGAGATGAATGAAATGGAACTTTATACTGAGCACCGATAGATTAGCTATGAGCGGTGATGCCTTCTTTTGGGAAGGGCGGAGGTTCACGTAACTCTCATGATATGAGACTGTACGGCTTGCCGGGTATGGGTCTCCTTATATGTCCTAGTCTTCGAACCTATACTGCCAATATAGGAATATGGCGGGGTTAAATTCCCATGTACGCTAGCATGTTTTTGGGTCACCTTGGCCGGTGATTCCACCTTTTTTCGGTGTGGGGGAGACACTGGATTTCATGATGCTCACATGATCTATGTCGGTTAAAGTTAAAGTTTCCAATGAATGAATGAGGCCAGACTCAAAGAAGCACATAATGAAATGAATGATACCAAAGGTGTTAGGATAGGATAATCAAGAGGTGAGCTAGACTCAGGTAATGACATTAGGTTATTCTTGATCATTGCACAGCAAACCTGATGAAAGTCTTAAACTACACCCTAGGTATAGCTGGTGTTCACACTGGCATATGAGCTAAATGAAATAAAGTACGTATGAATGAATGAAGCAGACTCTGTGTTTGCTAATGAAGACTCCCTAGTTGAGGTCCCATATGTTGAGCCCTCATTTGGGAAGTCTTAATGTCTAGTCAATGATTCCAAGGTCTCATGGCATATCAATGAATGATATGAAAGAAGCTATGTGTTATATGTTATGTGCTATGATATGTGATATATGTATGATGTTATGTGTTGTGTGCAATATGATAAGTATGATGATGCATGTTACTCTCATGGCATGACTTTACTAATCCAAATTTGGAAAGCTCACTAACTTTCCTAATCCCAATTTGGCAAATCCACTGACTTGACTTCCAAAAATCATGTTGTTAGGAAAGAGCTGTTCTTTCTCATGCATGTCCTTGGTGTGTGCTTGTATGTACCTATACTTAGTACAAGTGTGTACTAACCCTATACAACCATACTGTTTTAGGTGCAGACATAGGTGGACGATAGAGCTACAGGATCATTGCTGCAGTTATCCGGACGTCCAGCATTCATCCGGAGTTGGTAGGTCCTCATGCTTTCGAGGATGCTACTGTTTTACATTCGAGATTAGTTTTGAGTTGAGCTAGTGGAGCATGTTCCACTAGCATTTCTTTCCTGTTTTTATTCAGACTTTGTATTGGTGCCATTTTGGCAATTATACACTTAATACTTATTGATCTATTTCTTTCAGTTGCTTATCTCTTAATGTTAGATGGTTGGTGGTGAACAATTATGAAATGATAAGAATGTTTAACAAGTATGTTAACAAGTTTCAAATTTTCCGCTAAAATTAACCTAGATGAAGTAAGAATGACGTAAGTAGGCTTGTCTGCGACCTCTGAGAGGTCAACGATGCCGGTCTCTTCTGGGGTCTAGATTCCGGTCGTGACAGTTCAGAGGTCTGGTTCTACGCACGTCAGTTCGTGTGAACCCGGTCTAATCGTAGGCATTCTAGACACATTAAGCATTACTTATCATATCCATTTTTAGGGTTGTTACATTATCCCCCCCTTAGGAACATTCGTCCCCGAATGACACTACTAACTATCTAGCACAATGCCAGTCAGATCATAACATAATTACTATTCACAAACAAGCAATAGCAATAAAGAATGGAGAGATAAGGAAACTTAGACTTAAGAGTAGGAAGTCTAACCTCAAGAGCTGAAAAGATGAGGGTAGAGGGATCTCATATCGGCCTTAGCCTCCCACGTAGCACCCTCAACAAGATGATTCCTCCATAATACCTTCACTGTGGCAATCTCCTTGTTCCTCAGCCGCTTGACCTGTCTGTCTAATATATCAACAGGTACCTCCTCGTAGGACAAGTCTTCATCGACCCCCAAACCATCCACAGGTAGAATCGATGCTGGATTACCTAGGCACTTCTTTAACATGGATACATGAAAGACTGGATGGAAAGAAGCTAGTTCCGCAGGCAATGCCAACTCATAGGCAACCTCACCCACACGCTGTAGGATCTCATATGGCCCAACATACCTCGGACTCAACTTCCCCTTCCTGCCAAACCTCATCACCCCCTTCATAGGTGATATCTTCAAATAGACCTTGTCACCAACATCAAACTCTAAGGGTCATTTTCTGTTATCTGCATATGCCTTCTGCCGACTGTAAGCAGTAGCCAACCTGTCCCTAATCACCCTGACCTTCTCTAAGGCCTCATGAATGATCTCTGGACCCAAAATGGATGACTCTCCAACCTCGAACCACACAACTGGATATCTATACCTCCTACCATACAGTGCCTCAAACGGTGCCATCCCAATGCTGGAGTGATAGCTATGATTATACGAGAACTCTATCAAAGGAAGATGGTCATCCCATCTACCCCTGAAGTCAATCACACACGCTCTCAACATGTCCTCCAATGTCTGAATGGTGCGCTCTGCCTGCCCATCAGTCTGAGGATGAAAGGCAGTACTAAGCTTTACCTGCGTGCCTAAGCTCTTCTGGAAGGATCTCCAGAAAAATGAAGTGAACTGAGCTCCTCTATCTGAAATGATAGACAAAGGAATCCCATGACATCTCACAATCTCATCAATGTAGAGTCTCGCATAATCCTCGTCTTTGTAAGTATACTTCAAAGGGATAAAGTGGGCAGACTTAGTCATCTTGTCCACAATAACCCATATGGTGTCATGCAGTCTCCTAGTACTCGGAAGACCAACCACGAAGTCCATATTAATGGCCTCCCACTTCCAAGTCGAAACCTCAATAATCTGAGTAAGACCGCCAGGCTTAAGATGTTCTGCCTTAACCTGCTGACAATTTGGACACTTGGCCATATATTCTACAATGTCTTTCTTCATTCCATCCCACCAATAAATCTGCTTAAGATCATGATACATCTTGGTGGAACCTGGATGTATGGAATATTTGGAACCATGGGTCTCTACAACAATCCTGGTCCGCAAATCATTCACATCTGGTACACACAGCCTGTCCTGGTACCTAAGTATGTCGTCACCTCCCAAAGCAAAAGACTCATTCTTCTTTATCAACACTGAGTCCTTCAACTCCATCAACACAGGATCGAGATGCTGACCCTGCTTGACTTCAACTACCAAGGATGATTTAGAACTAGGATGAACTGAAACACCCCCACTAGTAGAGTCAACTAGTCGTACACCCAGTCTTGCCAGTCTGTGTACATCTTTCACCAACTCCTTCTTCTCATCCTCAACGTGGGCTGTACTTCCCATTCTCATCCTTCTCAAAGCATCAACTACAACATTAGCCTTACCTGGATGGTAGTGAACATTCATGTCATAGTCCTTCAACAGCTCCAACCATCTCCATTGATGTAGATTCAACTCTCTCTGCGTGAACACGTACTGGAGACTCTTGTGGTCTGTGAACACATCCACATGCACTCCATACAAGTAGTGCCTCCACAGCTTCCGTGCAAACACCACAACTGCCAACTCCAGGTCATGAGTGGGATAATTCTTCTCATGAACCTTGAGCTGTCTGGACGCATAAGCTATCACCTTACCAACCTGCATAAGAACACAACTCAATCCAACCCTAGATGTATCACAATAAACATTGTAATTCTCACCACACTTAGGCAAAGTAAGCACCGGGGCTGAAGTGAGTCTGTCTTTGAGCTCCTGGAAACTCTTCTCATAAGTCTCGGTCCACTCGAACTTGGCCTTTTTCTTCGTCAAAGCTGTCAGTGGGGCAGCAATTGAAGAAAACCCCTCCACAAACCTACGGTAGTAACCAGCCAATCCCAGAAAGCTATGGATATCGGTGGGAGTAAGAGGTTTTGGCCAGTTCTTCATAGCCTCAGACTTCCTGGGGTTCACCTCCATGCCCTGATCGGACACAACATGACCCAGGAAGGTTACTGATCTAAGCCAGAATTCACACTTGCTGAATTTGGCATACAACTGATGTTGTCTAAGTACCTGCAAGGTTAGTCTTAAATGTTTTTCATACTCTTCCTTGGTCCTAGAGTAGATGAGGATGTCATCAATTAATACTATGACGAAAGAATCAAGGTATTCACGGAAGACTCAGTTCATGAGGTCCATAAATATAGGTGGTGCATTAGTGAGACCAAATGACATGACTAAGAACTCATGATGACCATAACGGGTACGAAAGGCTGTCTTTGGGATATCTCCATCCCTAACCCTACGCTGATGATACCCTGAACGAAAATCAATCTTACAGAAAAAACTAGACCCTTGGAGCTGATCGAACAAATCATCTATACTGGGAAGTGGATACTTATTCTTATAGTGACTTTGTTGAGCTGTCGATAATCGATATACATTCTAAGGGTTCCATCCTTCTTTTTCACAAACAACACTAAAGCACCCCAAGGGGATATGCTCGGCTGAATGAAACCCTTATCAGTGAGATCTTTTAACTGCAGCTTAAACTCTTTGAGTTCAGCTGGAGCCATTCTATAAGGAGGAATTGAAATTGATTTAGTATCGGGTTCTAAGTCTATACAAAAGTCAATCTCTCGAGGGGGAGGAACTCCAGGCAAATCATCAGGAAATACATCTTGGAACTCATTCACTACAGGCACTGAGTCTATGGAAGGAATGTCATGATCTAAATCATTAACACTCACAAGATGACACAATAATCCCTTGGACATCAGTTTATTGGCCTTAAGGTTCGAAATCAAGGGATTAGGACGACTCGAGTTGTACCCCTCCCAGACCAGCTCTACCTATTAGGGAAATGAAATCTCACAACCCTACTACGGCAATCCATACAATCATAACAACTACGAAGCCAGTCCATGCCAAGAATAACATCAAAATCATGCATTGGTAACTCAACTAAGTCTTCACACATAGTCTTACCACATACAACTATTGGGCAATCCTTGTATACTCTATCAGTTCTTACATTTTCTCCTAAAGGTGTACTAACCACTATAGGATCATGCAGAACTTCAGGCAATATCTCAAAAGTGAGAGCAAGCAAAAGAGATACAAAGGAAAGCGTAGACCCTGGATCAAGTAAAGCATAAACATAAGTTGAGAATACTTGCAGTATACCTGTGACCACATCAGCGGACTTCTCCTACTCCTCCCTGCCCTTCAGGGCGTAGAATCTGTTCCTCTTAGGAGGCTCGGCTGCTGCTGTGCCCTGTGGATTAGGCCTAGGCTGAGCATTTCCTCCAACCTGACCCCTATTCTGTGGGCAGTCCTTAACCATATGCCCTCTCTTACCGCAATCGAAGCAGGCATTAGTGCCCTGTCTGCACTCTCCACTGTGAGCACGGACACACTTAGCACAGTCCTTTCTGGGACGCTGCATCTCACCTCCATTGCCCTTTTTGGGCTCGGGTCTGCCTCCTCTAGGTGTTGTACTCCTCTGAAAGTTAGAGTTCCCTAAACTCTGCTGCCCCTTTTTAAATCTGGGCTGCTCACGGACACCAAAGTTGTTCCTGTTGCCTCCATTGCTAGGACCTTCCTGATCATGAGGCTTAGGCCTCCTAGCATCAAGGACGCCCCTCTTCTTCCTGCTGTCCTCCACCTGTTGGACATGAACTATCAACCTGGAGAGGTCCATGTTATCATGGAGCATCGCAGACCGACACTCCTCTTCCAGATCTCCGGTGATTCCTGTGAGGAACCTGCTCATCTCATCCCTGTTGTTTGATGCAAGAGAGGTAGCATACCTGGATAGTTTAACAAACTTCAGTACTCATCTCATCCCTGCTGTTAGATACAAGGGAAAGTAGCATACCTAGATAGTTTAACAAACTTCAAGGAATACTCCCTGACTGTCATTGATCCTTGCTTAAGGTTGATAAAATCCTCAACCTTGGCCTCCCTCATCTCCCTGGGAAAAGAATCTCTCCAAGAAGTCTGTCTTAAACAGCTCCCAAGTGACCGGAACTTTGCCCAAAGCTCGGCTATCCTGCCACATCTTGCACCAAGTCTGTGCTACATCCTTGAGCTGATAAAAAGCCAGCTCAGCCTTCTCAGTAGCCACCAAAATCTTATGCACCTCGTCCACAAAATCCTGGGGGTCTTCTAAAGTCTTAGACCCTGTGAAAATAGGAGGATTCATCCTCGTGAAATCTCTCAGCCTTTCAGCCATGCTACGAACTGGAGGGTTCTCCCTCTGAACATTCTACCGGTTGACCTGGTCAGTCATGGCCTGGGCCTGCATAGTGATGGCATGTACCATCTGGGCCAGAGATGCCTGCACCTCTGCATCAGACAACCCAGCTAGTTTAAACGACATAGCCACTCTTTCAGCTGGAGCCTGGGGTGGAACCTGATTGTCCCTAGCAACTGCTCCTCCTATCCTCTGACCAATGGTTCTCCTAGTATTCATTCTCTGAAAACAACAAGGATTGATGTTAGAGACGCTCATAATACCAAGAAAATCATACATTAGGAAAAGCACGATAAGATCAGAAAAAGGGAAATTTTCCTACGCATTATGCAGTCTCTAATCCAGGATAGTGGTGCACTTCACTACCATGACTTAGAAACTACTCAATGTGGTTGATGTGAACTTATTATCCTCGGAATTTAACTTAGTGCTCTGATACCAACTTTGTCATGATCGGAATCTAGACCCCAGACGAGACCGGCGTTGTTGACCTCTTAGAGGTCGCAGACAAGCCTACATACGTCATTCTTACTTCATCTAGGTTAATTTTAGCGGAAAATTTGAACTTTTTGTTTTCTTATTTCATGCAAAACATTTTAAACTTAACATCATAGGCGTTCACAAATCAACCATCTAATATAGTGATAATCAAATGAAAGGAACAGTTCATAATTGCATTAAACGTATTTTGCCAAAACGGCACCAATACAAAGTCTGAAATGGAAGTGGAAAGAAACACTAGTGGAGCATGCTCCACTAGCTAAAGCCTAAATCTAAGATAGATAATAACGGTAGACATCCTCGAAAGCATGAGGGCCTACCAAGTCCGGATGAAAGCTCCACATCCGGATAGCTGCAATATCGACCTGTAAGCTCTTTGCGTCCACCTGTACCTGCACCTATAATATAGAGTTGTATGGGATTAGTACACACTTGTACTAATTATGGGTATATGCAAGCACACACCAAGGACATGCATGAGTAAGAATAGCTCTTTCCTGACAACATGATTTATGGAAAGTCAAGTCAGTAGACTTGCCAAATTTGAATTAGGAAAGTCAGTGGACTTGCCAAATTTGGATTAGGAGAGTCAGTGGACTTGCCAAATCTGGATTAGGAAAGTCATGCCATCAGAGTAACATACATCATCATACGTATCATATTGCACACGGCACATAACATCTTACACATAGCACATAACATATTGCATATAGCACATAACATCTTTCATATCGTTCGTTCATATGCCATGAGACCTTGGAATCATGGACTTAACATTAAGACTTCCAAAAATAAGGGCTCAACTTATGGGACCTCAACTAGGGAGCCATCTTTAGCAAACACAGAGTCTATTTCATTCATTCATACGTACTTTATTTCATTCATTCATAAGCTAGTGTAAACACCAGCTATACTTAGGATGTAGTATAAGACTCTCATCGGGTTTGCTCGTCAATGATCAAGAATAACCTAGTGTTATTACTTAAGTCTAGCTCACCTCTTGATTATCCTATCCTAACACCTTTGGTATCGTTTATTTCATTATGTGTATCAATTTGAGGCTGGCCTCATTCATTCATTGGGAACTTTAACCTTAACCGACATAGATCATGTGAGCATCATGAATCCAGTGTCTCCCCCACACTGAAAAGAGGTGGAATCACCAGCCAAAGTGACCCAAAACATGCTAGCGTACATAGGAATTGAACCCCGCCAGATCTCTATATTGGCAGTATAGGTTCGAAGACTAGGAGATATAAGGAGACCCATACCCGGCATGCCGGACAGTATCATCTAATGAGAGTTACGTGAACCTCGCCCTTCTCGAAAGAATGCATCACCGCTCATAGCTAGTCTATTGGTGCTCAGTATAAAGTTCCATTTCATTCAACTCATACGTCATGGAAGTTGGCTTCTAGTATGAGGACATCATAGCTCATTAGATGATGTCTCATCTCATCATTAGTATTAAGTATACATTATTCTCAATACTTTTATTAGAGTGTTCATAGAGACTGGTCTCTTCATTAACTTTACATTCTTATAGGTGAGTACGTTTTGGTAACATTTACTTAGGCTCATTTGAGATTCTTTCACATTAGCCTTTTATCATGTTGTCACCACATTCATTAACCTTAGCACATTTGTTCTTCATAATTACTCACCCCTTTTTACGTGAATGTTCATTTTATCATATGCCAATGCACTTGGCCATTTGTGTGTTTCACACTCTTACTTAACCCTTCTAGGGTTTCATCATTTCACTACATATTATTCATTTCATCGTATGCCAATGCACTTGTCCATTTAGTGTGTTTTACACTCTTACTTAACCCTTCTAGGGTTACATCATTTCATTACATACATCTTAGGTTCACTTATTTTTAAACGTATGCTAGACTTATGGGTCTATACATACAAGCCACGAGGTTTCATTCATAGTTAGTTTAAGTGATTCATATCTTCCTAAGATTATGTGGTACAAGACTTATGCATCTTGTATGTATGCAAAGATCTCGATTTCGATCTAAGTAGGCGGCATTATTCTTGAACATTTAATTCAAGTATGACTTATGTATCAATACGAAATTTGGGCAAGGAAACCCGGTTTCCAATCCCTTGGACCACACTTACATTTTTATTTATTTTGGTTTAAATCCACACAACTTGGGGACCCAAGGTCGAGTCCCAACACCTTCATTTCCCTTTAATTTATTTTATTTAGATATTCTTCTTTTTGGCCGAGGGGTTGTGGGATCGAACCCCCACAGCCCCTTTTTATTTAAATTCCTTTTTCCTTGACTTTTTTGAGTTGACCATGAGGGTGTGGGATCGAATCCCCACAGCCTCACTTTATTCTTCTCTTTAATTTCCCTTAACCAGCCTAGAGGTCGTGGGTTCGATTCCCACACGCCTCAACACTTTTATTTTTCTTTTACTCTTCCTTAAATCTGATTGAGAGGGGGTGGGTTCGAATCCCAATCCTCTCATTTCTTATTTTTTTAAGTTACATTTACCAGCCAATACCATAGTTCGAATCCCCCTCACCACAATACTTTTAACTCACTTAATTTCATGGTTTTTAACATGGTGAGGTCACGGGTTCGACCCTCAGTGATCTCACTTATTTTTCTTCATTTTTCATAACAATTTAAACTATTTTAACTTGACCAAAATTCGTCAAATTGTGGCTGGAAATTTTGTAATTTTTCAGCATCTTTTTCATCAAGTTACACATTAGTTCTTAGGGGAATTTCATGGTTCATTTATAACGTTTTAGGTGCATTTTCATGGATTCGTTTAGCCAAGAGTTTCTCACTCAATTCAGCCACATTACACTTCATATGAACATCACGATTTACATAAGTTTGTGCACGTAAAAATACAACCATAATACATCAATTTTGAGCCTTAAACCCGAGGGCTATAGGCCACAGTTCACATTTTTGCACACACTTACACATAGTTCGGAAAACATGGGTTGTCATTCATACGATTTCAAACATACATTCATGAACATATTCATCACGAAAACACATTACACGCCTAATATCTACCAGCAAACATACCCAACCTACGAATCAATGGGAGCTAGTTACAGGGACATGCAACGGGGAACAATCCTAGTTTTTGGATTAGAATATACTGAACCTTAAGGGGTCTCTTGGGAAAGGGACCAATAGTAAGAAAACCCATACCTTTTATGACGTTCAAACCTTGATGTTGCTGCCCAAACCTTCTCCAACACTCACGTCCAAAACCAAGTTTCAACACCAACTTTCGACGGAAAACCCTCCCTTTGCCTAACGTATTTTGCTTAGCGTTTGATTTTATTTTCGTTGTGGCTTCTTCAAGTGTGAAGAACTTTGCTTTATCTTCTGTTCTTGTACGTTATTTGGCAGAGAGAACGTGAATAAGAGAATGATAGAGACATGAGTGAGATATGAGCGTGAGAGATGAGAGTTTTCTTAAGCTTAGGAGTCTAGTTTAGGACTTAGTCAAATAAGGTTTTTATTAAATGATAAAAATCTGATTCCCTTTTATTTTAAATCAGACAATAAATAATAAATATTAATTAATTACATTAATTAATCAACTTAAATAAAAACAATTTAAATCATGCTTCCACCTAGGTTCGAACCCGGGTGGAGCAAGACTTCACTCTTAGAGCCAATTTTTGGCCCTCTCTCCCTAAACTTCCCCTCCACCTTATTAATTAAATAATTAATTATATATTTAGGGTAATTATGATACTACCCTTAGCTTGGAAAAAGACCATTTTACCCCTAGACCCTCCAAATCTAAGATTTTCCCTTTTTAAGTCCGGTAAAGACTCCTTCGAGTAAATCTTCGTATTCGAGAGCCCTACATGGCTGGACCCAACCTTTCCTAGATCAACTAACTCCCCAAGTTAGATGGATTGGATGTAGCAAGGGTTCATGTAACAACCCTAAAAATGAATAAGATAAATACTTAAGGTGTCAAGAATGCTTGCGATTAGACCAAGGCTCACACGGATTGATACGCGTAGAACCAGACCTCAGAACCCTTACTACGACCAATCCAACTAACTTGGGGAGTTAATTGAGCTTGGAAAGGTTGGAACCAACCATGTCAGGCTCTCAAAAATGAAGATTTAATCGAAAGAGTCTTTACCGGACTTAAAAGAAGAAATTTAAGTTTTGAGGGTCCAGGGGTAAAATGATCTTTTCCAGGACAAGGGTAATATTGTAATTACACTGAGGAATTAATTAATTAATTAATTAATTTAATTTAAAAGATCAATTCGGGTTGGGGCGACCCGAAGTGACCCATTTTCGGAAATGGGGTGTCACTCGGGTTCGAGCACCACTAGAGGCGATGAATTGATGATTTAATTATCAATTAAAATCTTATTCATTAAGGGCAAAAGGGTCCTTTCACGTATTAATTGAAATAAATCAGATTTTTATTAATTTAATTAAACCCTATTTTGACTAAGTCTTGAGTTAAGACTCCTAAACCTAAGCTAACAATCTCCTAATCACGTCTATCACCTCACACGTTCAACAAACTCTCTCTCTCACGTTTTTCTCTCTGCCAAATATTGTTGAAGAACTGATAATATAACAAAAAAATTCTTCACACTTGAACTCACTAAAAAGTCTAAGAAAGCAAGTTAATCAAAAACGTTAAGGCAAGGGAGATTTCCGTCGTATTGGTGGTGAAGTTTTAGGTGAATTGGGCGTGGTTTTGGAGACCAGTTTGGGCAGCAACTTCACGTTTGAACAACGTCAAAAAGGTATGGGTTTCTTCTCTCTTGGTCCCTTTCCCAAGAGGCCCCTTACGATTCAAAATATTCACTCCGAAACTAAGGTTGTTCCCCGTTGCATGTCCTTGTCACTAGCTCCCAAATGATTTCGTAGGTTGAGTATTTTGTGTTGGTAGATTTAGGCATGTATGATGTTTGTATTGAAAGTGAATATGTGTATGTGCTTGAAATCACGAATATGAAAATCAAGGTGTGATCAAAAAGAAAAAAAAGGGTGTGTGTGTGAGTGTTGGACAGTGATGTTAGCCACTGTTTTTGGAGAAGTGTAAATGCATGTATTTCTTGTATTTTATGTAATGAAGTTATGCACAAAGTGATGTTCATTGTGATGAAATATGGTTGATTGAATAACAATCTTTTAGCCAAATAAACTTATGAAAGATGCGCCTAAAAATTTGTTAAAACGATTTATGAATGCACCCTTTGAATCATGTGAAAATGTTGATGAAAATGAGTTGAAGAATGACCAAAATTTCCAGCAACTATGCAATACTAATTTAAGCTAAAAATTAACAAGGAAATCTAGAAAATTAACGCGTTTTAAAGAGGTGAGGCAACCAGGATTCGAACCTGTGACCTCACCATTTAGCTATTGATTTCGCGAAAAGGGGAAAAGAAAATGGGGCTGGGGGGAATTGAACCTGGACACTGGATTTCGTGAAAAAAGAAAAAGGAAAATGGGGCTGGGGGGAATCGAACCTAGCTACATTGAGTTCGCGAGAGAATAAAAGAAAAAGGGGGTTGGGGGATTCGAACTCGTGACACTGGGGGAGAAAGAAGAGAAAAATAAATCAAACAATTAGATGGGAGGCGAGGGATTAGAACCCACGACCTCCAGGCAGCGAGTGAAGAAGAAAAATTAAAGAAAAGAGAATGGGAGGCGTGGGAATCGAACCCACGACCTAAAGGCTGGAAAGGGGGAAGGCGAAATTTAATTAAAGAAATAAAGTGAGGCTGTTGGGGTTCGATCCCACAACCTCACTGCCACTCGCCTAACTTAATGAATTGTCAATTAAAAAAAATAAAGTTAGGAGGCTGTGGGGGTTCGAACCCACAACCTCCCTATTCAAGCGAAATAAATAACAAAAATACAAGAGGCTGTGGGGGGTTTGATCCCACAACCTCTTGGTTTGGGCGAAAATGAGCAAAGTAATGTTAATGAAAAATAAAAAGGGGTTGTGGGGGTTCGAACCCACAACCCTTCAGCCAACCTAAGAGAAAAACTAAGTAGAAAATTAATGATACAATGTTAATGTTGGGATTTAATTTAGAGTTCTAATGTTATAAATATTAGAAATAAAATCAATGAAAAATATAAATGATATCCAAGTGATTCAAGATTGGGTTACCTTGCCCAAACTTCCGTATTGATGCATAAGTCATACGTGAACAAAATATCCAAGAGTATTGCCACCTACTTAGATCGAAATCAAGATCTTGGCATATATACAAGATACAAAGTCTTTTACTACATAATCTTAGGAATGTATGACTCACTTAACAAATTATGAATGAAGCCTCATGGCTTGTGTGTATAGACTCATAAGTCTAGCATACGTTTAAAAGTAAATGAACCTAAGATATATGTACTGAATGATGAAATGAACAATGAAATGATGAAACCCTAGAAGGGTTAAGTAATGGTATGAAACACACCAATGGCCAAGTATATTGGCATATGATGAAATGAACATTCACGTAAAATGAGGTGAGTAAATATGAAGAGTAAATGTGCTAATGACAATGAATGTGGTGACAACATGATATGAGGCTAATGCTAATGATGAGATCAATTTCAAATACGCCTAAGTAAATGTGACCAAAATGTACTCACCTATTAGAGTGTAAGATAATGAAGAGACCAGTCCCTATGAACACTCTAATGAAAGTATTGAGATTAACACACTTAATACTAATGATGAGATGAGAAATCATCTAATGAGCTATGATGTCCTCATAGTAGAAGGCATCTTCCATGACGTATGAGATGAATGAAATGGAACTTTATACTGAGCACCGATAGATTAGCTATGAGCGGTGATGCCTTCTTTTGGGAAGGGCGGAGGTTCACGTAACTCTCATGATATGAGACTGTACGGCTTGCCGGGTATGGGTCTCCTTATATGTCCTAGTCTTCGAACCTATACTGCCAATATAGGAATATGGCGGGGTTAAATTCCCATGTACGCTAGCATGTTTTTGGGTCACCTTGGCCGGTGATTCCACCTCTTTTCGGTGTGGGGGAGACACTGGATTTCATAATGCTCACATGATCTATGTCGGTTAAAGTTAAAGTTTCCAATGAATGAATGAGGCCAGACTCAAAGAAGCACATAATGAAATGAATGATACCAAAGGTGTTAGGATAGGATAATCAAGAGGTGAGCTAGACTCAGGTAATGACATTAGGTTATTCTTGATCATTGCACAGCAAACCTGATGAAAGTCTTAAACTACACCCTAGGTATAGCTGGTGTTCACACTGGCATATGAGCTAAATGAAATGAAGTACGTATGAATGAATGAAGCAGACTCTGTGTTTGCTAATGAAGACTCCCTAGTTGAGGTCCCATATGTTGAGCCCTCATTTAGGAAGTCTTAATGTCTAGTCAATGATTCCAAGGTCTCATGGCATATCAATGAATGATATGAAAGAAGCTATGTGTTATATGTTATGTGCTATGATATGTGATATATGTATGATGTTATGTGTTGTGTGCAATATGATAAGTATGATGATGCATGTTACTCTCATGGCATGACTTTACTAATCCAAATTTGGAAAGCTCACTAACTTTCCTAATCCCAATTTGGCAAATCCACTGACTTGACTTCCAAAAATCATGTTGTTAGGAAAGAGCTGTTCTTTCTCATGCATGTCCTTGGTGTGTGCTTGTATGTACCTATACTTAGTACAAGTGTGTACTAACCCTATACAACCATACTGTTTTAGGTGCAGACATAGGTGGACGATAGAGCTACAGGATCATTGCTGCAGTTATCCGGACGTCCAGCATTCATCCGGAGTTGGTAGGTCCTCATGCTTTCGAGGATGCTACTGTTTTACATTCGAGATTAGTTTTGAGTTGAGCTAGTGGAGCATGTTCCACTAGCATTTCTTTCCTGTTTTTATTCAGACTTTGTATTGGTGCCATTTTGGCAATTATACACTTAATACTTATTGATCTATTTCTTTCAGTTGCTTATCTCTTAATGTTAGATGGTTGGTGGTGAACAATTATGAAATGATAAGAATGTTTAACAAGTATGTTAACAAGTTTCAAATTTTCCGCTAAAATTAACCTAGATGAAGTAAGAATGACGTAAGTAGGCTTGTCTGCGACCTCTGAGAGGTAAACGATGCCGGTCTCTTCTGGGGTCTAGATTCCGGTCGTGACAGTTCAGAGGTCTGGTTCTACGCACGTCAGTTCGTGTGAACCCGGTCTAATCGTAGGCATTCTAGACACATTAAGCATTACTTATCATATCCATTTTTAGGGTTGTTACATTATCCCCCCCTTAGGAACATTCGTCCCCGAATGACACTACTAACTATCTAGCACAATGCCAGTCAGATCATAACATAATTACTATTCACAAACAAGCAATAGCAATAAAGAATGGAGAGATAAGGAAACTTAGACTTAAGAGTAGGAAGTCTAACCTCAAGAGCTGAAAAGATGAGGGTAGAGGGATCTCATATCGGCCTCAGCCTCCCACGTAGCACCCTCAACAAGATGATTCCTCCATAATACCTTCACTGTGGCAATCTCCTTGTTCCTCAGCCGCTTGACCTGTCTGTCTAATATATCAACAGGTACCTCCTCGTAGGACAAGTCTTCATCGACCCCCAAACCATCCACAGGTAGAATCGATGCTGGATTACCTAGGCACTTCTTTAACATGGATACATGAAAGACTGGATGGAAAGAAGCTAGTTCCGCAGGCAATGCCAACTCATAGGCAACCTCACCCACACGCTGTAGGATCTCATATGGCCCAACATACCTCGGACTCAACTTCCCCTTCCTGCCAAACCTCATCACCCCCTTCATAGGTGATATCTTCAAATAGACCTTGTCACCAACATCAAACTCTAAGGGTCATTTTCTGTTATCTGCATATGCCTTCTGCCGACTGTAAGCAGTAGCCAACCTGTCCCTAATCACCCTGACCTTCTCTAAGGCCTCATGAATGATCTCTGGACCCAAAATGGATGACTCTCCAACCTCGAACCACACAACTGGATATCTACACCTCCTACCATACAGTGCCTCAAACGGTGCCATCCCAATGCTGGAGTGATAGCTATGATTATACGAGAACTCTATCAAAGGAAGATGGTCATCCCATCTACCCCTGAAGTCAATCACACACGCTCTCAACATGTCCTCCAATGTCTGAATGGTGCGCTCTGCCTGCCCATCAGTCTGAGGATGAAAGGCAGTACTAAGCTTTACCTGCGTGCCTAAGCTCTTCTGGAAGGATCTCCAGAAAAATGAAGTGAACTGAGCTCCTCTATCTGAAATGATAGACAAAGGAATCCCATGACATCTCACAATCTCATCAATGTAGAGTCTCGCATAATCCTCGTCTTTGTAAGTATACTTCAAAGGGATAAAGTGGGCAGACTTAGTCATCTTGTCCACAATAACCCATATGGTGTCATGCAGTCTCCTAGTACTCGGAAGACCAACCACGAAGTCCATATTAATGGCCTCCCACTTCCAAGTCGAAACCTCAATAATCTGAGTAAGACCGCCAGGCTTAAGATGTTCTGCCTTAACCTGCTGACAATTTGGACACTTGGCCATATATTCTACAATGTCTTTCTTCATTCCATCCCACCAATAAATCTGCTTAAGATCATGATACATCTTGGTGGAACCTGGATGTATGGAATATCTGGAACCATGGGTCTCTGCAACAATCCTGGTCCGCAAATCATTCACATCTGGTACACACAGCCTGTCCTGGTACCTAAGTATGCCGTCACCTCCCAAAGCAAAAGACTCATTCTTCTTTATCAACACTGAGTCCTTCAACTCCATCAACACAGGATCGAGATGCTGACCCTGCTTGACTTCAACTACCAAGGATGATTTAGAACTAGGATGAACTGAAACACCCCCACTAGTAGAGTCAACTAGTCGCACACCCAGTCTTGCCAGTCTGTGTACATCTTTCACCAACTCCTTCTTCTCATCCTCAACGTGGGCTGTACTTCCCATTCTCATCCTTCTCAAAGCATCAACTACAACATTAGCCTTACCTGGATGGTAGTGAACATTCATGTCATAGTCCTTCAACAGCTCCAACCATCTCCATTGATGTAGATTCAACTCTCTCTGCGTGAACACGTACTGGAGACTCTTGTGGTCTGTGAACACATCCACATGCACTCCATACAAGTAGTGCCTCCACAGCTTCCGTGCAAACACCACAGCTGCCAACTCCAGGTCATGAGTGGGATAATTCTTCTCATGAACCTTGAGCTGTCTGGACGCATAAGCTATCACCTTACCAACCTGCATAAGAACACAACTCAATCCAACCCTAGATGTATCACAATAAACATTGTAATTCTCACCACACTTAGGCAAAGTAAGCACCGGGGCTGAAGTGAGTCTGTCTTTGAGCTCCTGGAAACTCTTCTCATAAGTGTCGGTCCACTCGAACTTGGCCTTCTTCTTAGTCAAAGCTGTCAGTGGGGCAGCAATTGAAGAAAACCCCTCCACAAACCTACGGTAGTAACCAGCCAATCCCAGAAAGCTACGGATATCGGTGGGAGTAAGAGGTTTTGGCCAGTTCTTCACAGCCTCAGACTTCCTGGGGTTCACCTCCATGCCCTGATCGGACACAACATGACCCAGGAAGGTTACTGATCTAAGCCAGAATTCACACTTGCTGAATTTGGCATACAACTGATGTTGTCTAAGTACCTGCAAGGTTAGTCTTAAATGTTTTTCATACTCTTCCTTGGTCCTAGAGTAGATGAGGATGTCATCAATTAATACTATGATGAAAGAATCAAGGTATTCACGGAAGACTCAGTTCATGAGGTCCATAAATACAGGTGGTGCATTAGTGAGACCAAATGACATGACTAAGAACTCATGATGACCATAACGGGTACGAAAGGCTGTCTTTGGGATATCTCCATCCCTAACCCTACGCTGATGATACCCTGAACGAAAATCAATCTTACAAAAAAAACTAGACCCTTGGAGCTGATCGAACAAATCATCTATACTGGGAAGTGGATACTTATTCTTATAGTGACTTTGTTGAGCTGTCGATAATCGATATACATTCTAAGGGTTCCATCCTTCTTTTTCACAAACAACACTGGAGCACCCCAAGGGGATATGCTCGGCTGAATGAAACCCTTATCAGTGAGATCTTTTAACTGCAGCTTAAACTCTTTGAGTTCAGCTGGAGCCATTCTATAAGGAGGAATTGAAATTGATTTAGTATCGGGTTCTAAGTCTATACAAAAATCAATCTCTCGAGGGGGAGGAACTCCAGGCAAATCATCAGGAAATACATCTTGGAACTCATTCACTACAGGCACTGAGTCTATGGAAGGAATGTCATGATCTAAATCATTAACACTCACAAGATGACACAATAATCCCTTGGACATCAGTTTATTGGCCTTAAGGTTCGAAATCAAGGGATAAGGACGACTCGAGTTGTACCCCTCCCAGACCAGCTCTACCTATTAGGGAAACGAAATCTCACAACCCTACTACGGCAATCCATACAATCATAACAACTACGAAGCCAGTCCATGCCAAGAATAACATCAAAATCATGCATTGGTAACTCAACTAAGTCTTCACACATAGTCTTACCACATACAACTATTGGGCAATCCTTGTATACTCTATCAGTTCTTACATTTTCTCCTAAAGGTGTACTAACCACTATAGGATCATGCAGAACTTCAGGCAATATCTCAAAAGTGAGAGCAAGCAAAAGAGATACAAAGGAAAGCGTAGACCCTGGATCAAGTAAAGCATAAACATAAGTTGAGAATACTTGCAGTATACCTGTGACCACATCAGCGGACTTCTCCTACTCCTCCCTGCCCTTCAGGGCATAGAATATGTTCCTCTTAGGAGGCTCGGCTGCTGCTGCGCCCTGTGGATTAGGCCTAGGCTGAGCATTTCCTCCAGCGTGACCCCTATTCTGTGGGCAGTCCTTAACCATATGCCCTCTCTTACCGCAATCGAAGCAGGCATTAGTGCCCTGTCTGCACTCTGCACTGTGAGCACGGCCACACTTAGCACAGTCCTTTCTGGGACGCTGCATCTCACCTCCATTGCCCTTTTTGGGCTCGGGTCTACCTCCTCTAGGTGTTGTACTCCTCTGAAAGTTAGAGTTCCCTAAACTCTGCTGCCCCTTTTTAAATCTGGGCTGCTCACGGACACCAAAGTTGTTCCTGTTGCCTCCATTGCTAGGACCTTCCTGATCATGAGGCTTAGGCCTCCTAGCATCAAGGACGCCCCTCTTCTTCCTGCTGTCCTCCACCTGTTGGACATGCACTATCAACCTGGAGAGGTCCATGTTATCATGGAGCATCGCAGACCAACACTCCTCTTCCAGATCTCCGGTGATTCCTGTGAGGAACCTGCTCATCTCATCCCTGTTGTTTGATGCAAGAGAGGTAGCATACCTGGATAGTTTAACAAACTTCAGTACTCATCTCATCCCTGCTGTTAGATACAAGGGAAAGTAGCATACCTAGATAGTTTAACAAACTTCAAGGAATACTCCCTGACTGTCATTGATCCTTGCTTAAGGTTGATAAAATCCTCAACCTTGGCCTCCCTCATCTCCCTGGGAAAAGAATCTCTCCAAGAAGTCTGTCTTAAACAGCTCCCAAGTGACCGGAACTTTGCCCAAAGCTCGGCTATCCTGCCACATCTTGCACCAAGTCTGTTCTACATCCTTGAGCTGATAAGAAGCCAGCTCAGCCTTCTCAGTAGCCACCAAAATCTTATGCACCTCATCCATAAAATCCTGGGGGTCTTCTAAAGTCTTAGACCCTGTGAAAATAGGAGGATTCATCCTCGTGAAATCTCTCAGCCTTTCAGCCATGCTACGAACTGGAGGGTTCTCCCTCTGAACATTCTACTGGTTGACCTGGTAAGTCATGGCCTGGGCCTGCATAGTGATGGCATGTACCCTCTGGGCCAGAGATGCCTGCACCTCTGCATCAGACAACCCAGCTAGTTTAAACGACATAGCCACCCACTCTTTCAGCTGGAGCCTGGGGTGGAACCTGATTGTCCCTAGCAACTGCTCCTCCTATCCTCTGACCAATGGTTCTCCTAGTATTCATTCTCTGAAAACAACAAGGATTGATGTTAGAGACGCTCATAACACCAAGAAAATCATACATTAGGAAAAGCACGATAAGATCAGAAAAAGGGAAATTTTCCTACGCATTATGCAGTCTCTAATCCAGGATAGTGGTGCACTTCACTACCATGACTTAGAAACTACTCAATGTGGTTGATGTGAACTTATTATCCTCGGAATTTAACTTAGTGCTCTGATACCAACTTTGTCATGATCGGAATCTAGACCCCAGACGAGACCGGCGTCGTTGACCTCTTAGAGGTCACAGACAAGCCTACATACGTCATTCTTACTTCATCTAGGTTAATTTTAGCGGAAAATTTGAACTTTTTGTTTTCTTATTTCATGCAAAACATTTTAAACTTAACATCATAGGCGTTCACAAATCAACCATCTAATATAGTGATAATCAAATGAAAGGAACAGTTCATAATTGCATTAAACGTATTTTGCCAAAACGGCACCAATACAAAGTCTGAAATAGAAGTGGAAAGAAACACTAGTGGAACATGCTCCACTAGCTAAAGCCTAAATCTAAGCTAGATAATAACGGTAGACATCCTCGAAAGCATGAGGGCCTACCAAGTCCGGATGAAAGCTCCACATCCGAATAGCTGCAATATCGACCTGTAAGCTCTTGCGTCCACCTGTACCTGCACCTAAAATATAGAGTTGTATGGGATTAGTACACACTTGTACTAATTATGGGTATATGCAAGCACACACCAAGGACATGCATGAGTAAGAATAGCTCTTTCCTGACAACATGATTTATGGAAAGTCAAGTCAGTAGACTTGCCAAATTTGAATTAGGAAAGTCAGTGGACTTGCCAAATTTAGATTAGGAGAGTCAGTGGACTTGCCAAATCTGGATTAGGAAAGTCATGCCATCAGAGTAACATACATCATCATACGTATCATATTGCACACCGCACATAACATCTTACACATAGCACATAACATA
Organism: Solanum sitiens; assembly: GCA_016801875.1. NCBI lineage: Eukaryota > Viridiplantae > Streptophyta > Magnoliopsida > Solanales > Solanaceae > Solanum > Solanum sitiens. The sequence goes on from JABWTJ010000328.1 coordinate 707,450, forward strand.
TTGCATATAACACATAACATCTTTCATATCGTTCGTTCATATGCCATGAGACCTTGGAATCATGGACTTAACACTAAGACTTCCAAAAATATGGGCTCAACATATGGGACCTCAACTAGGGAGCCATCTTTAGCAAACACAGAGTCTATTTCATTCATTCATACGTACTTCATTTCATTCATTCATAAGCTAGTGTAAACACCAGCTATACTTAGGATGTAGTATAAGACTCTCATCGGGTTTGCTCGTCAATGATCAAGAATAACCTAGTGTTATTACTTAAGTCTAGCTCACCTCTTGATTATCCTATCCTAACACCTTTGGTATCGTTCATTTCATTATGTGTATCAATTTGAGGCTGGCCTCATTCATTCATTGGGAACTTTAACTTTAACCGACATAAATCATGTGAGCATCATGAAATCCAGTGTCTACCCCACACCGAAAAGAGGTGGAATCACCGGCCAAAGTGACCCAAAACATGCTAGCGTACATGGGAATTGAACCCCGCCAAATACCTATATTGGCAGTATAGGTTCGAAGACTAGGAGATATAAGGAGACCCATACCCAGTATGCCGGACAGTCTCATCTCATTAGAGTTACGTGAACCTCCGCCCTTCCTAAAAGAAGGCATCACCGCTCATAGCTAGTCTATCGATGCTCAGTATAAAGTTCCATTTCATTTAACTCATACATCATGGAAGCTGGCTTCTAGTACGAGGACATCATAGCTCATTAGATGATTTCTCATCTCATCATTAGTATTAAGTATACATTATTCTCAATACTTTCATTAGAGTGTTCATAGAGACTGGTCTCTTTATTAACATTACACTCTCATAGGTGAGTACGTTTTGGTAACATTTACTTAGGCTCATTTGAGATTGCTCTCATCTTTCACATTAGCTTCTTATCATGTTGTCACCACATTCATTAACCTTAGCACATTTGCTCTTCATAATTACTCGCCCCTTTTTTACGTGACTGTTCATTTCATCATATGCAAATGCACTTGGCCATTTGTGTGTTTCTTACTCTTACTTAACCCTTCTAGGGTTTCATCATTTCATTACATATTATTAATTTCATCGTATGCCAATGCACTTGTCCATTTAGTGTGTTTTACACTCTTAGTCAACCCTTCTAGGTTACATCATTTCATTACATACATCTTAGGTTCACTTATTTTTAAACGTATGTTATACTTATGGGTCTATACATACAAGCCATGAGGCTTCATTAATAGTTGGTTTAAGTGATTCATATCTTCCTAAGATTATGTGGTACAAGACTTATGCATCTTGTATGTATGCCAAGATCTCGATTTCGATCTAAGTAGGCGGTATTATTCTTGAACATTTAATTCAAGTATGACTTATGTATCAATACGAAATTTGGGCAAGGGAACCCGGTTTCCAATCCCTTGGACCACACTTACATTTTTATTTATTTCGGTTTAAATCCACACGACTTGGGGACCCAAGGTCGAGCCCCAACACCTTCATTTCCCTTTAATTTATTTTCTTTAGATATTCTTCTTTTTGGCCGAGGGGTTGTGGAATCGAACCCTCACAGACCCTTTTTATTTAAATTCCTTTTTCCTTGACTTTTTTGAGTTGACCATGAGGGTGTGGGATCCAATCCCCACATCCTCACTTTATTCTTCTCTTTAATTTCCCTTAACCAGCCTAGAGGTCATGGGTTCGATTCCCACACGCCTCAACACTTTTATTTTTCTTTTACTCTTCCTTAAATATGATTGAGAAGGGGTGGGTTCGAATCCCAATCCTCTCATTTCTTATTTTTTTAAGTTACATTTACCAGCCAATACCATGGTTTGAATCCCCCTCACCACAATACTTTTAACTCACGTAATTTCATGGTTTTTAACATGGTGAGGTCACGGGTTCGACCCTCAGTGATCTCACTTATTTTTCTTCATTTTTCATAACATTTTAAACTATTTTAACTTGACCAAAATTCATCAACTTGTGGCTGGAAATTTTGTAATTTTTCAGCATCTTTTTCATCAAGTTACACATTAGTTCTTAGGGGAATTTCATGGTTCATTTATAACATTTTAGGTGCATTTTCATGGATTCGTTTAGCCAAGAGTTTCTCAGTCAATTCAGCCACATTACACTTCATATGAACATCACGATTTACATAAGTTTGTGCACGTAAAAATACAACCATAATACATCATTTTTGAGCCTTAAATCCGAGGGCTATAGGACACAGTTCACATTTTTGCACACACTTACACATAGTTCGGAAAATATGGGTTGTCATTCATACGATTTCAAACATACATTCATGAACATATTCATCACGAAAACACATTACACGCCTAATATCAACTAGCAAACATACCCAACCTACGAATCAATGGGAGCTAGTCACAGGGACATGCAACGGGGAACAATCCTAGTTTTTGGATTAGAATATACTGAACCTTAAGGGGTCTCTTGGGAAAGATACCAAAAGTAAGAAAACCCATACCTTTTATGACGTTCAAACCTTGAAGTTGCTGCCCAAACCTTCTCCAACACTCACGTCCAAAACCATGTTTCAACACAAACTTTCGACGGAAAACCCTCCTTTTGCCTAACGTATTTTGCTTAGCGTTTAATTTTATTTTCGTTGTGAGTTCTTCAAGTGTGAAGAACTTTGGTTTATCTTCTGTTCTTGTACGTTATTTGGCAGAGAGAACGTGAATAAGAGAATGATAGAGACGTGAGTGAGATATGAGTGTGAGAGATGAGAGTTTTCTTAGGCTTAGGAGTCTAGTTTAGGACTTAGTCAAATAAGGTTTTTATTAAATGATAAAAATCTGATTTCCCTTTTATTTTAAATCATACAATAAATAATAAGTATTAATTAATTACATTAATTTATCAGCTTAAATAAAAACAATTTAAATCATGCTTCCACCTAGGTTCGAACCCGGGTGGAGCAAGACTTCACTCTAAGAGTCAATTTTCGGCCCTCTATCCCCAAAATGCCCCTCCACCTTATTAATTAAATAATTAATTATATATTTAGGTTAATTATGATACTACCCTAAGCCTGGAAAAAGAGCATTTTACCCCTAGACCCTCCAAACCTAAGATTTTCCCTTTTTAAGTCGGGTAAAGACTCCTTCGAGTAAATCTTCGTATTCGAGATCCCTACATGGCTGGACCCAACCTTTCCTAGCTCAACTAACTCCCCAAGTTAGTTGGCTTGGTTGTAGCAAGGGCTCAGAGGTCTGGTTCTACGTGCATCAATCCTTCTGAACCCAATCTAATTGTAGGCATTCTAGACACATTAAGCATTACTTATCATATCCATTTTTAGGGTTGTTACATGAATGGCCGGCATGGGGGGAAGACTCCTCGTGAGAACCCGGCGCTCGAGTGTTAGGTTCCGGGTCATAACCCCCTAGTCATTTGGCAGCTTGGCATCAGTGTAACCTTGATATTTCTCCTCGACACACCACCGGTTGGGCTTATCAGCAACCGGAGCGGGGACGCCAGTCTGGGGTGCTGAAGTGGAGTCAGCACTATCAGCCTCATCAGATGAGGCAGGCTCTTCCTAAGACATGGAAGCCTTCACAGAGCCGGACTCTTCCTCAGAACCGGAAGCCTCCTCGGAGCCAGACACTCCCTCAGAATATGCAGCCGACCCAGAAGGTGTACCGGTCAGTATGCGCTCCTCATCAGACTGGGAGGCAGTGACTCCGCAAGGTGCCACCTTTGTGGGCGTGGCTCTGGTGATGCGGGCAGCACGGGAAGGAGTGAGGGTGCTTGGTGGCACGTACTCCGGGTCACGCTCATTGTCTGAGCCTATAATAATCTGGCTTGATGGGGAAACATACTTAGAACGCCCTCTCGAGTAGACACGGTCCTGCTTGGGTGCCATATGTATCTGCAAAGAGAAGTTTATTATTACCACTACAAGCTTGTAACACATTCAAAAGCATCAAACACAAGAGTAAAACACATAATGGAATGGCAGCACAGAAGTGCAGCACTGCATAACGGACCCATCGACGGTCCATCAAAGAGACGACGGTTCGTCATGGGGGTCCGTTGAGGGACACTTTAGAAAATTTTTTGGAAAACATCAAAAGCAAAGGGTCTGACAGTGTCGATGGTAGTGCAGGACAAACCATCGAAAGTACGACGGTCCGTCACAGGGATCCGTCGAGGGACACTTAGAATAAAATTTTAAAACATCAGAAACGAAGGTTCGGACAGTGTCGACGGTTATGCAGGACGGACCGTCGAAGAGACGACGGTCCGTCATAGGGGTCCGTCGAGGGACACTTAGAATAATATTTTAAAACATCAAAAACAAAGGTTCTGACAGTGTCGACGGTTGTGCAGGACGGACCGTCGAAGGGACACCGGTCCGTCATAGGGTTCTGTCGACGGACACTTAGATTATTTTTATAGAAAATCAAAAGTAAAGGTTCTGACAGCATCGACGATTGTGCAGGCGGACCGTCGAAGGGACGACGGTCCGTCAAAGGGGTCCGTCGATGGACACTTAGATTAAGCAAGGGAAGTTGGGGATGATGGACCCCAACGATGGTCCGTCAAGGGACCGACGGTCCGTCGACGGGGTCTCGTACTGTCCTTCAGGGACAGAATTTTGCAGCCAATTTGGTTCCACCATCTTACTAATTCGGAGTATCCTTAGAAGCCTAAGCTACCCAAACATTTACCCAGCATCCCGTCATTCGTAGGGAATGAATTTTCCTAGATTTAACATTCATTTACGACAGCCTATCAAACCCTAGGTCAGGAACACAATCATGCAAACACACGCCATTTTTAACAAGACACAACCATCCCTTTCAATTTCAGTGTTCTAAGGGACTTAGGACTTTTGGGTGTAAGTTTTAGCATGCAAAAGGGGTCCAAAATTAAGTACCCACACAGTTAGAAATCAAGGTAATCAGGAAAATTAACAATAGTTAATCGAGCAGATCAGAAAAACATACCTGAAAACTGGAGTAGAGGAAAAGGAGTATGAACACTAGTAGTTGAACAGCAGCAACAACCACCACGAACACCGACCGGCAAAGGGACTGAAGAAAATGGGAGATTTGGGAGAGAAAGGAACTTTTGGAATTGGGGAAAGTGTGGGAATCTGATGAGGAATTTGGAGTTAATGAGTGAAGAAGTGGGGGAAAATGAGAGGAAATAGGGAGGGAAAACGGTTATGGGGGTATGTGAAGAGGTGGGTAACTGAAAAGTTTTAAAAATTTTTTTTAATATATAGCCGGACGGGTTGGGTCGGGTTTGTGGGTGAGGGATCGATGATTCCCCGTCGATGGACCTTAAGTGGGTCGACTGTCCGTCGACCCCTCCATCGTCAGTTCCCTAACTTATAAAAATTGAAAGAACATACCTGGGCACGACGGATCCTACCGACGGTCCGTCGATGGGTCCTTCGATGGGTGCACCAGACCAGTTTTCTGGTGATATGGTCCCTGCACATTTAACACCCATTAAGCTAATCTTTTTGTATTTTCTGGATACTTTTTGGACATGGACCCTAAACTACGCTCTAGCCAACACTTCTAAAGAAAAATAAAAGAACATTCAAACGGAACATTAAGTAATAAAAGCAAAAATAATGCAACTATTCCTAGAAAATCACGAAAGACCTATAGTTGGCTAGAGGATACATATTGAGTTGCCTCCCAATCAGCGCTTGATTTAACTTCGCGGCACGACGGAGGACTCTTGATTACTCAGACTTCATCAAAATGGTATTCCTCGATCACTTCATTTGTCGTTTCAGCATGCCCCAGATAGATTTTGATTCGTTGTCCGTTCACCTTGAACCTTACACCCTCCTTGTTTTCCAAATCAACCGCACCATGAGGGAATAGTTGGATGATAAAGTAGGGACCAGTCCATTTGGACTTGAGCTTCCTTGGAAACAAGCGCAAACTAGAATTGAATAAAAGCATCAAATCTCCAACTACAAAATCACGCTTCTCAATCTTTTGGTCATGGTACTTCTTCATCTTTTCTTTGTAGAGGGCTAAACTTTCATATGCTTTTAGGCAAAATTCATCAATCTCATTCAACGCGTTTAACCTCTGTTCCGCAGCCTCATTCCGATCCATTTTCAACTTCTTCATTGCCCACATTGCTTTATGCTCTAATTCAACCGGTAAGTGACAAGCCTTCCCATATACAAGTTGGTATGGGGACATACCTATGGGAGTCTTGTATGCTGTCCGGTAGGCCCAAAGAGCATCATCAAGCCTCCTAGACCAATCCGTTCTACTAGCATTCACCATTTTCGCCAAAATCTGCTTAATCTCCCTGTTTCACACCTCAACTTGCCCACTAGTTTGAGAATTGTACGGAGTGGACAAATTATGGTGAACCCCATATTTTTCCAATAATCCCTTAAATAGCTTGTTGCAAAAGTGGGATCCCCCCATCACTGATAATAGCCCTTGGAGTACCAAATCTGGAAAATATGTTCTTTTTCAAGAACGCGGTGACACTCTTCCCTTCATTATTCGCAAGTACGATACTCCACCCATTTAGACACATAATCGACTGCACCAGAATGTACTTCATCCCATGCGAACTCACAAAAGGGCCCATAAAGTCAGTGCCCCACACATCAAACAATTCAATCACAAGAATGGGATTTAAAGGGAGCTCTTGCTTTCTCGAAATGCTACCATCTCTTTGGCATATATCACATGCCTTGGCAAACTCATGAGCATCTTGATGGATGGTTGTCTAATAGTAGCCACATTGCAAGATCTTGTGAGCAGTCCGGATACCACTATGATCCCCACCTACAGGCGAAGAATGGCAGGCCTCCAAAACACTCAACATCTCAACTTCCGGCACACAACGCCGAATAACCCATCGGCACAACTCTTATATAAGTATGGCTCATCCCAAAAAAACTTTTTCACATCATGCATGAACTTTTTCCTTTGATGAAAGTACAAGTCTGGTGGGACGATATCACTAGCCAGATAATTCGCAAAATTTGCGAACCATGGAATCAAGTCTTGGGAGGCATCCAATACATTCTCATCAGGGAAAGTATCATCCATTTCAGCCTTTTCACCGAACTCCCTCATTGCTTCATTTTCTAATCGGGACAGGTGATCAGCAACTTGATTTTTGGTCCCTTTTCTATCTTTCACCTCAAAGTCAAATTCTTCCAATAGTAATACCCAACGAATCAACCTCGGTTTTGCAACCTTCTTTGCCATCAAATATCTCAAAGCAGAATGATCAGTATGCACTATAACTCTAGTGCCAAGAAAATAGGAGAGCAATTTCACGAAAGCAAAGGCTACTGCAAGGAGCTCTTGCTCAGTCACGGTGTAGTTCCTTTGGGCGTCATTTAGGGCTTTACTAGCATAGTAAATGGGGTGAAGGATTTTATCCATTCGTTGTCCCAAAACCACACCAAGAGCAACCCCGCTCGCATCACACAGAACCTCAAATGGCTTACTCCAATCCGAAGAAATTATGATAGGTGCAGACACCAACTTTTCCTTTAGCTCACCAAATGCCTTAAGACATGATTCATCAAAATAAAACTTACACTCTTTCTCAAGCAACTTGCACAAGGGATGTGCAATCTTTGAAAAATCCTTGATGAACCTCCGGTAAAAGCCCGCATGCCCAACAAAGCTTCTCAAATGTTTTAAAGAGATGGGTGGAGGAAGTCTTTCTATCACCTCAACTTTAGCTCGATCAACCTTTATACCCTTCTCTGAAATGCGATGAACCAATACAATACCTTCTTTCACCATGAAGTGACCTTTTCCCCAATTTAGCACAAGGTTGCAGTCTTCACACCTCTTAAGAAGCTCGAACAAATGACTCAAACACCGCTCAAAGGAGTCACCAACCACTAAAAAATCATCCATAAACACCTCAATAATGTCCTCCACCATATCGGAGAATATTGACATCATACAACTCTAAAATGTGGCCGGTACATTACATAACCCAAACGGCATTCTCTTGAACGCGAAGGTCCCATAAGGACAAGTAAATGTGGTTTTCTCTTGATCTTCTGGTGCAATAGAAAATTGATTATAACTCGAATAACCATCAAGAAAACAGTACCACCCCTTTCCGGCAAGTCTATCCAACATCTGATCCATGAAGGGCATAGGAAAATGGTCCTTCTCGGTCTATGCATTTAATTTCTGGTAATCCATACACACTCTCCATACAGTCACCAGCCTCATCAGAACAACCTCATTTTTCTCATTGGGGACCACAGTCATTCCCCCTTTCTTAGGTACACACTGAACAAGGCATACCCAACTACTATCGGCGATTAGATATATCACTCTAGCATCCAACCAATTAATTATTTCCTTCTTTACCACCTCTTGCATAGGTGGCTTTAAACGTCTCTGGTGCTCGATACTTGGCTTATGATCGGGCATGAGTTGGGATTTATGCGAACAAATACTGGGAGGCATCCCAATAATATCCGCAATAGTCCACCCAATAGATCTTTTGAACCTTTTTAACACTTTTACCAAACTCTCAACTTGATGCACATTCAGATCTGATGCAATAATTACCGGCAAAGTGTCACCTTTTCCCAAGAATACATACCTCAGATGAGGTGGTAGAGCCTTAAGTTCTAATTTTGGAGCCTCCTCTATAGATGGTTTTGGGGGTGGAGACTCGCGATGCTTCATATCTAACTCAAACTTCTTTGGTTTAAACCGAACATCACCTCGATCAAGTTCCGCGACCAATGACCCATACTCTTCAATACAACACTATCAAAATTCATAATCACTGCCGCTAGTGCTACTACACCCAGACGCTCTTCTATTTGTACCTCAGATGACTTTTCAACCCTGTAAGATATGGCAGATACCGATTGGAGCTCACCACTTTGCCTCATGGACCTACAAATGTTGAAAGTCACTTCTTCATTGTTCAACCGAAATTTCATTTGCCCTTTTTCCATATCAACTAAGGCTCTACCCGTAGCAAGGAATGGCCTCCCAAGAATAATAGGCACATCAAAATCGACCTCACAATCAAGAATCACAAAATCGCCCGGAAATATGAATGACTCCACCTTTACTAGCACATCGTGGAGTATCCCAATAGGCCTCTTCACCGTTCGATCGGCCATCAGTAGCCGCATCGCAGTGGGATTTGGGTCACCCAAACCCAACTTCTTTTAAATATAGAGAGGCATGAGATTTATGCTTGCCCCAAGATCACATAATGCTTTAGTGTAATAACCCGATTGTACATGGAATAGTGAAGGCACCCGGATCTTCTTTCTTTTGCACTAGAGACCTTGTAGCAATAGCACCACAATGTTGCATTCTATCATCATCCTCAAAACTAACCGATCTTTTCTTAGTAAACATATCTTTCATGAACTTGGCATAACCGGGCATTTGTTCAAGAACTTCTATCAAAGGGATATTGATGGAAAGTTGTTTCAGCATAGTGATAAAACGCCGGTATTTACCATCCTCGGTCTTTATCACTAACATCTATGGGAATGGAGGTGGTGGTCTAGGCATGGGAGTCACCTTTTGAGGTACCTCAGCTTCTTTCCCCGTTTTGTCTCCTAACTCACCACTAACCTCCACTACCTCATCATCAACTCTTATCACATTTTCTACACCAGACGGCATTGGTAGGTCGATGGTTTTCTTACCACCTCGAGTTGTGACTGCCATACAATGTCTATCATTTTTTGTATTTTGGACAGTATTGCTACGAAGAGTTCCCGGTTGGCGTGGGTTCACAGTCGAAGACAATTGGGCCATTTGCATCTCAAGATGCTTGATGGAGACTGCATGTGCATCCACTTTTTTCCCAATGTTAGCCAAATCCCCTCTCAATTCCTTGGCGTTCTCATCACTTTCGTCAAACCTCCTCATCATCTTTTGCAACATGTCTTTAACTCGCGCCATACTACCTCCACCATCCCTAGGAGTAACTTCACGATTTTGGGGTAGAACATAAGGCCCACTCCTATCATTTTTGTTACCATAGTTACCCCGGTTGAAGTTGTTGTCGCGGTTGTAATTCCCATCTCGGATATAATGACCCTCTCAGTTGTAATTACCATAGTTCCGAGCTTGATTTCCTTGATCTTGGTGCCAATTCTCCTGATTGGAGACTTGGGCGTTTGGTCGGAAACCCCCCGTCTGCTCATTTACAGCATAAGAATCTTCCTTATTGTAAAACTCATCTATCGGCGGTGGTGGCTTAGTCAAATAATTCACAGCATTCACTTTCTCTGCACCCCAGTGACATGTTTCAACACTAACCCAAGCAGTTCTCATTTGAGCCATTTCTTCACGAATATCATCTGTGGCTGGGTTGTGTGTGGATTGCACTGCAAAAGTATTTCTCCCAGTATACGACTTCCTAGTGCTCCAAGCTTTATTATTTCGGGAGATTTTCTCTAACTTCTCAGCGATCTCTATATAAGTACACTCCCCATAAGAACCACCCGCAATCGTATCCAACACCGCTTTATTATTATCATCTTGCCCCCGATAGAAATAATCTTTCAGCGACTCATCATCAATACGGTGATTTGGGACACTTCTCAAAAAAGAGGTGAATTGATCCTAAGAACTGCTTACTAACTCCCTGGTAGTCTACAAAGTTGTTCACCCTATCTTTATGGTTAAGCTTCTTTGAAACCGGATAGTAACGAGCTAAGAACACATCCCTCAATTGGTTCCATGTATAGATTGAGTTATAGGGAAGCTCAGTAAACCATATAGCAACCTCTCCTATTAGTGAGAGAGGAAAAACTCTTAGCCCAGTGACGTCCATGTCCAAGTTAGGCCTCCCTACACAACTCTTAGACACCAAGCTCAGTTTGGCGATGTGAGCATGTGGATCCTCAGATGGTAGCCCAGAAAACAGACCTTTAGCTGTGAGCATCTGCATTAAGCTACTAGTTACCACGAAAGTATGATCATGTGGAAGAGGAGGTAGGACAAGTGTCCCATCAGAGTCAGTGATGTTAATATTTCCCCTATCGTACTCCTTATGGTGTGTAGCAGGAGGCTGCCTCCTCTTATTACCTTCACCTGGATTATCAACCATCACTTGATTATGAGCCTCAACTTGCGGGGGAGGTGGAGGATTGATATTTTCCTCGATATAAGCAGGATTGTTTTGAATGTTCATTCTACATAGTGTACGGTTTAGTTTTGGATCAAGCAGAAGTATTGGTTCTCCTTGACTCCGTGTACTTGGCATACACTAAAGCTAGACCTGTGAGAAACAAAAACAAAAAGAAAAAGTAAAATTAGGAAATTATTGACTAAAACTCGGTAATGAGCTTAAAGTTAATCTAAAAGCCACTTTCCCCGGCAGCGGCGCCAAAATTTTGATACGCTCAAATTTACTTCTCGAAAAGAAGTATAAGCGGTCGTATCAAGTAAAGAACCCAACTATGAGGTTAGGGTAGATCCCATGAGGAAAATGATTTAGACTTAACTTTAAACTAGGATTACTTCTATTTAGTCAAGTCATTTTCGATAAAAAGTAACAAAAAGGGAGGTTTTAAATAACAAATGTAATTAACTATTTCTAAGTAAACAAGTGGCAAGTTCAAAGATTTGATTTTTATCAAGTAATGAGAGTAAATAGGGGATAAGTGTTCCACACAGGTTCATAACGCGGTAATTCTAGCTAATAACAATCCTTTCCTAGTATCTTGCATGCAAAGTGGTAAGTTTTATATCCTTAATTCCTTGGTCCGGCAACTAGGAAATTTCACTCCGCACCTTGGTCTAGCTACATGTGTATGCTTTACTAAACCTTACCTTTACCTCATATTAAGCATCATAATAGATGTTTGGCTTAGTTGTTACTTCGCACCAATCGACACTAGCCTATTAGATAGTGTATACTAAATCTACGTTGATAAATCCTTTCTTATTGTCTACCTCCTTGGTCCGACAAGTAGCAACAAGGCGAGTTCTAACGCGTGCACACTTCTAAACGAAAGAATTATCAATACATGCAGGAAACTATTCGAGAATTATTATTTTAGCTAGTTTTAGTTTGTTATTTACCCATGGTTCCCACAACCCTAGTTATGGATTTAGTTACCCATGTTAATAATCACACAATTCATATTAATTAGATAAGAATTCATGTACTTACTTTGATGAGATTGAAGAAAATCCAGAAAATTACTTGAATTAATCAAAAGTCTTGCAACAAACGATTCCAGAAAATAGAATAATTTTCAAAATCACAAGTTCAAAAACTAGAACAATAAAACTGAAAAATACCCAAAAAGTCTAACCCCAAAAACGAGGTTTTTACAAGTATTTATAATAATGAATTCCTAACATAAAAAGGAAATCTATTTAAGGAAAATCTGCCCAAAAAACATATCTGAGTTGACGATCGGGACGACGGACCGTCGAGGCCACGATGGACCGTCGAGGCCCCCACGTCGTTCCACACTTAGCTTCTTTTTTAGATGATTTCTTCTCCAACTCACTGTTACCATTGACGGACAAGGATGACGGTCCGTTGAGTGCACGACGATCCGTCGATGGCTTCAGTTTCTTCACACTTAGAATCTTTTCAAGACGGGTACTGGCTACTTTCTTTTAACGATGACGGATGTGCAGGATGGTCCGTCGTGGAGATTATGGTCAGTCAAGAGTCTCTGTAGCCCCACACTTAGTCAGAATTCCCCGATCTTCCTTCAGCAGCATTTCCTTCATACGACGGTTGCCACCTACGGACCATCGATGGCTCTATAGGTCGTCACTTCTGCAATTTTAGCACACTTCTTCTGCGTTTTCATTCTGGACAGATTTCTTACAAACAAAGAGAAAAATAGATTAAAACTAATACAAAAAGGCCTTAGACACACCCTAAACTTAAGGAAAAAGCATTGAAAGTACCGTGAAACCACGGTACATCAGTTACTAATTTATTTAATTAAGTAACCTAGGGTAATTACTAAAGTACACCTAAGTTGTTAGGACCATAACCAACCCTTTTGGACCATCCTAGGTTAGGTACTAGGATGTTTCTTTAGTTTGTTACTCGTCTTAGTGTCACTCGGTTAGGTCTTAGGTTGTCGGGTCCTCTAGTTAGTTATTTTTGGTTAGTCCTAGGTTGTTTAGATAGTTAGGTCAGTTATTTAGAGCCTAGGACCGGTTAGGGAGCTTGGACCCACGTGGCTTGACCCGGACGCGCGCCTGTCCCCTAACCGCTCTAAACGAATCGGTTAGCTTGGTCTCTCGGCCGGTTGCAAATGTGCTTGTACATGTGCTTACACATGTGTTGCTGTGCACTTTCCTAACTGATCCCTCTGGAATGTTTATTTGGAAAGCTCACTTATTGTCCAAGGATCCTCACTATGTCCTTGGGCACTACTTAATCTACATGATCATTTTAAATGATTATGTGCTATGGTACCTAGGTTTGACACTTGGATGCCTAGTACCTAATGAGTGTATATGAAGAATATAGTTATTTTTGCTTAGGATCTTCATTGCAGGTACAATTTCTAAACAAGCTTGGATTGGGGTATTTGACATGAACATATATTTTAATTTACTTGTGTAGACATTGGTTAACACCCTTAAGCCAATATTCTCTAACATGCCCAATATTTTTCAATATTTGCCATTGGGATGCCTATGTACCCAAAATACATATTCTTAAATCTATATAGGCTCTTCACTAGACAAGTACATTTTCTGGAATGTTACATAGTGCTGTTGCTACAAGATTAATGTAATCTTTAAGTTTGGTTTTGGGTTTATTATTGACTATCACATGAATCTCTGTCATGTTCTTGTTTTTGTATTCCATGCTTGATCACTACATGAATAAATCCATAGTCCAAATTGAACTCTGGAGAGGAATAAGTGGATAGAACGTGGGGTATAAGGAGCTTGTTGAACTCTAGATAGCGATGGTTTATTCGTCTCTAGGATAGGTATATGCCGAGAGACCTTGCTTGGGTCACCATACATGAAGATAACTTAATATTAGGTATTTAATCATTCTATCTCCGCTCAATGATGTAGTTAGGATAGTAAGTACTACAGGCGATTAGAGTTCGGGAGACCATGATCATAAATCTAACCTTGTGATTCAGTGATTAGATAGTTAATAATTACCAACGTTAATGATATGGATTGCATGATTCTTGATAAAAGTTACAGCCTTGGATCTTTCCCAAATCATTGTTCAAACCTCGTGAAATTGAATCATACTGGTTATATTTCATTTTAAGTTAGAAACAGGTAACAAACAACTTTTGAAATCTCAAAATTACATTTGTGTTGAACTACAATTAGGATAATTGATAAGTTCTAATCTTAAATCCCTGTGGGTACGATACTCGTCTCTTAAAAAAGGCCATTCTATTAATTGTACAATTGCGTGCACTTGCGTGTGTTATTTGACCGCAACATGTTCCCTCGTAGGTCATAGCTTACTGGATACACTTAGATTGCTATTATGTATTTAGGTGCTACCTTGGCAAGTGATACCCCCTCTTTTTGGTGTAGGGGTAGAACACCATATTCCGTGTAGCTCACATGGTCTACATCTGTTATGGCAATGTCTCCCAACAGTTAAGAAATTAACTAAGATAAGAATATGGACTCTAGTCATGATTTGTTGAAGAGTTACTTTATGTTTGTAAAATTATGGACCCTACTTATGCATTGCACAAGTGGACTTTAAGGAAGCTTATGATTAGCTTATTTTATGTAATAAGGATTATGGTTCATGTTTGTTTATATGAATGAATTTTAAGGTTGACTTTACTCATGTCAAGAAACGAATTATGATTATTCATGTGAATCACACTTATGGCTTCTTAATGGGTTTCCTTAGTATATGTGGAGATATGAGACTCCATGTGTACATTGCACAAGTAAGCTTGTGAAGGGTTGTGAGGGTAGTTTACCTATGATATGAACTAAACGGGTTATGACTAAGATGTAATGAATAAATGAGTTCTTATTTGACCATTAATGAAGTATATGGGTATTATGTCTAATGATAAATGAACATATTGTCACTTGATGAATATGATGTGCCTAGTCTAGGGTGGCTTCCTAGGAACACTAGGTGTGAGTAGTATTATGGAATGTTACTCGCACATTGCAATAGTGTGACTTGGGGTTGTCTTAGGTGATGGTTCTTATGTAAAGGTTATGTGTATAATGTGCTTATGTCTTAATAAAGGTTGTATGAAAGTTCACCTTTGGTGACCTTAAGGTGATACTTTGGTATAGATGGTTAAACGGGAGACTATTCATAAATTGCACTAAGTATTACTTGAGTGTTGCTTGAGATAAGAAGTTAAGATAAAAGAGAAAGGTAATGTGTTGCGGTATTGAATGTGTCTCAAATAGTCACAGCCCAAGAGCACCCTCTAGTCGTAACCGGCGTATTCGACCTCTCAGAAGTCTCATACAAGCCATATGGATCATTCACTGCATACGACACTTAAAAATAGAGAATAATTTAAAACTTTCTTCACACACAAAGAATACTTTCATTAAATAGCAAGTGAAAGACTTTAAAACATCGAACTTTATAATATGTCTCATTAAACCATCTAATAATTTTTGGAGTACAACATTTGGGACTAAGCCCATAAAAGACTCAAAAGAGAGACTAAAAGACCATAAAAGGAACATGTGGGTCTTGTCCTCGAGTCTATGCCTACTCACCAAAACTTTATCTTCAACACTTAGAAACCTATCCATCATCCATAGCATACCAAACCTCCAATCCCCACACTTTAGTCAAAAGGGAAAAAGAAGGGGTTAGCACATTAGGTACTAAGTATGGAAGTCGTGCAAAATCATGAAAAATGGGACATTTTGTATAGAAACATGCTGTCAAGACATTTTGATAAATACTTTCATCAAAAGAGTTTAAGAGACATAATACAAGCCAACATTCACATATAAGACATATTAAACTGTCATCTGTATATATCATTTAATTGCATATTCATAAAGTAATTCATTTCATCATTTGGACTCTTTACCTAAGGTTACTCTAAGACCCACATAAGTAAGACATGAAGAGACTGCTCATACACCCTCTTCAAGCACAACTAAGTGTTCCTCAAAGTCATCCTAGATAAGAACCTTTCTATTCAACATACTTTTACTAAGTGAACATTATTCATTAAACAATTTAGGAGACAAATAAACAAATAGGGGACTTCACATAATAATCAGAGAAGACCTAGAAAACTCACTTTAGCATCTTCGAGGCCTATTTGTGCCATGTGTAGATAGCATCCCATACTACTACCTACACATCATAGAACCTATCTTATAACTACGGTGCACATCCATATGATGAGAATAGGCATTTCACTGACATAGACCATACTATCTAGGTATGAAATCTTGTGTCATAAGACCCTACACCATGGAAGGTGTTCTACTTGCCAAAGTGTCACGACCGGGGAGCACCCCCTAGAAATAACACGGCATACTTGACCTCTAGGAGGTGTAATACAAGCCCATAGCCATCTTTTATCGCATTGTCATAGAAATTTAATGGAAAATTTGAAACTTTTCATAACATAACATAATGCTAGAACATCACTTCATTTATAAAATAATACGAACATGGTATAGACACTAAGTCTCGTCTTGCCATCTTAGACTCAACATCAATAGAATAGAATAGGGACACGACCCTTAACAACATAAAACCATAATCTATACTATTACATGAACTTAAAGAACATATTGACATAAAGGTCCTTGAATCTAAGGACACTTGAACTTGGGAATAACTATCCAAGCTCTTCTATATAGGGAAGATCTTCTAGTCATCACCAACTACACTTTGTGTAAAAAGATGAAGAAGAATGGTATTAGGACAAGAATACACTAAGTATGATAACCATGCAAAAATATGAGTTAAAAATGGAAATTTAGTTAGAAATCATTTATAATGTTTTTTGAGTAACACTTCATAAACATTGATACCATGCGCACAATATAGCTCACATACATTATATAAACCTCGACATTATTCATAACAACACATAAAGCCATACTTCACGTTTAAGGCACATCCAACATTTTCATAACATTACCTTTCTTTTACCTTACTTCTTCACCCAAAGAAACCCTTAGACAATACTAAGTGCAATGTATGAATAGTGTCCCATTCCACCATTCACACCAAAGTATCACTTTAAGGTCACCAAGGTGCATATTCATACAACCTTCATCACTTTAAACATATACATTCATAAAGACATAAAATATCATGAAATATATACTTCACATAAGAACCAAACCCTAAGATAACCTCAAGTCACACTAGTGAAATGTACAAGTAGCATCCCACAATACTACCTCTACCAAGTGATACGATTAAATTACCCTAGACTTAGGCTCATCACATTTAAAAAGTCACAATACATGCATCCTTAGACATAAGACGAACATACTTTATAGACCTCATATAAGACTCATTTACCTATTTCATCATAGTCATAACCCATTTAGTATTTATACATCACTCAAGCAACATGAAAGTCAATACTACCAGTATCATCACAGTGAAGTAATACACAACATTGTACATATAGAGAGTCCATTTCATCAACATAGCTAGTATAACCAATAACATGCACTAAGTAGGACCTTTATCATGTACACACAATAAGACTAATAATATGCATATCATTACAAATAGTTATTTAACATCATTATATCATGAATTAGGTACATATACATACATAACTTCTTCTTAGAATTCCCTTCAAGAGCTACTTGTGCAATGTATAGGTAAAGTCCTTTCCATCACCTACACTAAGCAAAATACCTTAGGTAGTCCTAGTTAGGGTTCATCATCTGACTTCCATTTTTCATTTTACATTTGGAAAACTTCCCCTTAATCGACATTAGACCATGTGAGCCAAACATGAAATCAAGTGTCATCCCCTCACAGCGGGAGGATGTTTTTACCATAAACACTCTTCATTCTAGATAGCATTGTAGTTTCCACCTCATGAGAGCATTTTTTGAACCTACCTTCCATTTTTTTATGGGACACCAGATTGGTGAACCGAACTTCCCTTTTTGAAGGGACACCTGTCATTGTCAAGCTCACTCAGTGATAAGCTAACTTTTCCTTTTTGATAAGCCTTTAAGTCTAATTAACATTACTTCATAATATAGACTTTCGGATATTATCTCCTTATATAATCATGTACATAGCTCATAGGTTAATGATGAAAATGTCCTTTCATCAAAACATAATTCATGTGAGAACAACCTTTTACATAATCATAACATGATCTAGCATAGAGTACCATTGAGGAAATCATCCAAGAGACTCTAATTAACTAGATTATCATTAACATGCTTCATTCATACCTTTATGTGTGTGTATGTGTACATCTATGAGGATACCTTTCAGGTAAACACATTTCGACAACACATGCTCATACTTCATCATTCATACCCTGTTCAAGAAACATAACATATAAAGGTGCATACGAGAATCATCCTTTCAATCGACACCCTAACATATTATACTCATAGTTATGTATGGAGTGTGTGTGTACATTTTGGTCATCATGATCACATAAGAGCAACAACCTAGCTACTTAGGAAACCACCCTTCATAGGATCACAACATATATATATATATATATATATATCAGATCCCTTAATTCATGAAAGACTCACAAATAGAACATTTAGGCATTATAGACCACACACTCACATTACATCATAGGAGACAAGAGCATATCCAACATTTGAATGGAAGGCTCCTAGCATGCACAACATAACACATTCATATAGGATTACATAGGCAGGGGGTCATTCTACAAGAGTATTCATCACAATAAATCATGTACACCATACATAACCCTAACAACATCATTCACATATACATAACAGCATCACCACACCTAGATCATGATATTAGAATGGAAGACTACACAAGACCATCATATTTGTAATCATCATAACCAAAATTGACATTAAATTTATTGCCTTCAAGGCCATGATGACAACATATATAGATTGACAAGAATGTATATACCACCACATTAAGTGTACCATACCACACAATGTCTATTCCAAGATTATTATTAGGAATTTAGGTCAAGTAAATAATTCTCCATGATATGATCATCATTGATCAAATCTCAACAATTCATAATCAATTAACATAGATAGAGTTAGGATAAGGAAATACAGTCTAATCTAATCACAATTGAATCATCATCTAATCAAGATCACAAGACCCACATTATAGACTAAATTGAGAGATTTAGGGAATCATGGGTTCTTCATTGAATTGGATTAAAATCATATTAAAACGATCAATGATAAACTAACATTAGAATGACTTTGAAAACAATTTGAATATAAACACATGGCTAGATTGAAAGATAGCAATTTTGACCTTAGCATCACATTGGAAAACCTTTGAAAGAACTCATGAGATGAAAGGTTAACTAAGGATCAAGTGTTACCATACCTTAATCGAAGAATAGACACAAAAAATTCGACAATAAACCACTTGGAATCCATCCCCTAGCTTGATCTTGAGCTTGGTCTTCAATGGAGGTTCTAGAGAGAGTTATTTTGAGAGGAAGAGGTCTAATTTGAAGAATGAAATCTAAATTGGGTTTTTATATTTTTAAATAAGTTCTAATACCAAAGAATAGGTAAAATAACCATCCATACTTTAATTGGGTTGTGGGGTGAATTTCCCAATTCACCCCTAGCTTGGTCGTGTACAAGACAGTGTTGCAAGTCCAATCGACGATGGCAAAAGACGAGTCGTCGTTTGACTAAACCGTCTTCATGTTGCTCCGTCGTTTGTGACAAAGAATCCACATTTTAGGGGATGATCTCCCACGCCTAAGTGTGGGTCAACGCCCCCAATAGACAGGGCGTCGACCAGTCTACTGGCTGTCGTTTGACACTGCTTAGGCACTGTCTTGCCAGCTTTTGGGTCCTCCTCATGGACACTTAGGGTGGTCCTTGGGGAGTCGTACCCTCATGTTTCAATCCTTAATACATCCATATAGATGTTAGGGTCCTCTCCTATCATTTCAGACACCAAACAACACGTAAAACATGCAAACGCACACTAGCACAACACACGACTACTTTCCAAATATCTTGGTCATTCCTTGACGTTTTACCTCCAAACCTCTTCATATAAACTATACAAGCTGTTTGTCACATCCGAGGAGTACCCCCTAGAAGTAACCGGCATCGGAGTCCTCTTTGAGGAATAAGACTAGCCTCTTAGCATACATCATTACATTCATAGGTTAAAAATGCGGAAAATTTAAAACTTTTCATTACTTGTACATAGAGGTTTACATTTACCTCTACATACACATAATTTATTCATATCGAGTATACATAGACCCTTCGTATATGAAGATTACTTAGTCTTCTACTTTTATTGCACATAAGTATATATAAGATATAACATAGTCTTAAAGGAGTGTCTCATCTCATAACCATCTAATAAGATTATATCAATTTGGACCTAGCCATACATCAATGTAAAAGAGCCACATATAGGCTATACAATTCGTACTCAAATGAAAAAGATAAGGAACATAAGAGTCTTAAAACTAAAAAAACTTCATATATAAGCTCGATATTAGCATCACCCTCGGAAAGTGAGGACCTACCAACATTGATGATTGAGAAATTCCAAGTCTTCTTCAAATTCGACTCAAAATCCTTCAACGACCGGAACCTAAAATGTTTGGGACAAGGGATAAAATGGGGTTAGTACACCACTTGTACTAAGTATAAGACCATATGCACATATAAGATCAAATCATGCTAAAAAAGGAACATTTCATTAGAACATGCTAATTTACATTTAGAAAGCCTTATGCATATCCAAGAAAAACCATACCAATCAATAAATCATATTCAATAAGTCTAAAGCATGTTTATTACAAGACCAACAATACTAAATTTAGTCAAATCAACATGCATATCACATAATTCAATACTTAGTCAAAACAACTCTATCATCAAGTTATAGTATTAGCACGCATAGATAAGAGTTCATTTCAACATAATCAAACCAAGACAACCACACATGAATCCTTATTAAGTCAAAAAATGCAATGACCAAGCAAATCCCCATAACCTTACTCAATCAAGTAACCCAACAAGAACCATGACTAGTATCCAGCTTCCCATAGCATATCATTCAAGAATATGTATCATCATACTTTAACAATATATACCAAATACATGTTCATAGGAGTAACCAACATCACATAATGTCATTTACATGTGAGATCATCATATTATCACCATTTACATTTATAAGCATGTACATACATAAGAACATCCTCCTAAGACTCCCCTCGAGGCTAATTAGTCCAATGTTTAGGTATAGTCCCATACCCCTACCTAGACTAAGTTAAACCCCTTAGGTCATACTTGTTAGAGTTCATTCATTAATTAATTTTAATTTTGGGAAACATCTTGCCTTAAACAACATAGATCACATGAGCTAATGTGGAATCCGGTGTCATTGAACCCTACATTGAAGGAAGGTGAACTACTTGCCAAGGTAATACCAAAACATGAACATAGAAACTATGTGGATCCACTAGCTAGTATTCCTATGGGGGCAACATAGTTCAAGAACTAGGAGATATAATTGGGACCCTCTTTATGCTACATGCATTATAGTATCCAATCTCAAGAGTACATTACTGATCCTACCTTCCCTATGTGGGAAGGGACACTTCTCACTCTAGTTTACTCGGTGCTAAGCTAGAGTACCTTTTTAAAATTTCTTTAAGCCTTTATTAACAATCATAACTGTAACACCGAAAATCCAAGACGTGTCTTAAAGCCTAACATAAGTGCCATAGGGACTAGACACTGTTTTAAGAGTGATTTTAATGAATATAGGTCATTTAGGAAGTTTATAAACCAAAATTCCATGAACGTCCATGACGTCCATAAACTAGCTCACGGAGGTACTAGCATGCCTTAGCCTATTTGACTAGATTTTAGAAGTTGGAAAATGATGAAAATTAGTGGAAGGGTGTCTAACATGTGTTTAAGATGATTCATGGTCGAAAATTCTGGGTAAGACTCCCCAAGGACCAACCAAGGGCCCTTGAGGAGGACCCTTTCACGAGGAGTCAAACACTGCCTGGGCAATGAGCACCTACGAGAGGGCATCGACGAGGCGTGTGTGGATCGATGGGGCGTAGATGCCATCCGTCGACCAACACTTAGAAAATTCATGGAAGGACCTGTTTTTACAGGTATCTGAACTCATCAAAGTATAAGCAGCACGTAAGGGGGCTGGTCCGTCGACTGACCCAAGATTCGTCAATCCTGGTGTCGTCTGTGACACTGGAATTTTGCTGCACGTTTTCACTGAGGCTATTTAATTAGTTAGCTTAGTTATTAGTTTAATTAGGGGTTAGGGGAAGGTAAATTAAGTGGATTAACACCCTATATAAAGCCCTAACCTAATTAAGACTAACACAAACTCTCAGAACTCACAAAACAAAACTCTCTTCCTTCTCTCTTATTTCTCTCTCTATTGAAGAACTCCATTGAATACCAAGCTAGGGGAGGGCTTTAAGGGACGTAAAGGGACGAATTACCCATCAAATCTTCATCAAACATTAAGGTATGGTATCTAATTCACCTTTGAGACCTCTTTCCTTAAAGGGTTCCTTCAATATATTTTCAAAAGTTGAGTTTTCAAGTTGGTTTCATCCAATCTCGAAATTAATGTTATGAATTGATTTGTTTAATATTTATTATGGATATATTGAATATATTAACATTTATTCTAACTTAGTATGATATATCTTGATGGTTTGGTCTAGTTTGTAGAATATGACCTTCACCCCTTAACCCTAGGTTATGATCTTGATATGAATTAGGTTATATTTGTTCAATTGACTTGATTATTGGTTGAATTACTACTAGATGATGTTGTTATACTAACAATTAATGAATTAGGGTGAATTATAGTCTTTCATGCTAGTTCTTGAGAAGTGATCTAGGTTATGAAGTGAATTGACCTAAGTATCTTGTCTTAAGCTATGATCTAGTATTGAATTGTGAAGTAGTGATTCTTCTACCCTTATTATCACGTTGGTCATTGAATTATGATGAATTTATGCCCTAATTGGGTTGAATTAAGGGTTTATGGTAAGACCTTGATGATGGATGATGAAGGAGACTTGGTAAGTCTAATGATCCCTATTTTTCAATTCAAATTATAGTTAATTGTGATTAAGTCATGATGTTGTGTTGGAGTATGCCTTGTATTAGGATTTATAGGGTGGTATTATGTTGAATTTAAATGTCTTTAATATGGTTGTGAGGTTGATTAAGATGTAAATGTTATAAGGATGGTGATGACTACCAATGTGCCTTATCATGAATGAATATGTAAATGTGCTTACCTCACTTATGTAAATTGTAATGAAAGTACTATACTCATGCAATTCTTATTGTAATATGATGATGATGATTATACAAAGGCTAGATCCTATGACATTAAATAAGCTATGATTATTAATAAAGGCTTAAAGACATTTCAATAAAGGACTCTAGCTTAGCGTGAACTAGAATGAGGAGTGTACCTTCCCACATAGGGAAGGTAGGATCAATAATGTACTCTTGAGATAGGAGACTATAATGCATGTATCATAAAGAGGGTCCCAATTTTATCTCCTAGTTCTTGAACTATGTTTCCCCCATAGGATATCAGCTAGTGGATCCACGTAGTTGCTATGTTCATGTTTTAGGTACTGCTTTGGAAAGTAGTCTACCTTCTTTCGGTGTAGGTTTCCATGACAACGGATTCCACTTTAGCTCATGTGGTCTATGTCAGTTAAGGCAAGATGTTCCCAAAAAGATAAAATGAACTTATGAATGGACTCTAACTAGGATGACTTAAGGGGTTTAGCTTAGTCTAGGTAGGGGTATGGGACTCTACCTAAACATTACTAGTTAACCTTGAGTGAAGTCTTAGGAGGATGTTATTATGTATATATATGCTTATAAATGTAAATGATATGTATATGATGATCTCACATGTAGATGACATTTATGTGGTGTTTGTTATTTTATGAACATGCATTTGGTCTATATTGCTAAAGTATGATGTTATGTATCCTTAAAGATTATGTGATGTGAAGTTGGATATTAGTCATAATTTTTGTGGGGTTACTTGATTGAGTAAGGTTATGAGGCTTTGCTTGGTCATTGCACTTGTTAACTTTATGAGGATTCATGAGTAGTTGTCTTACTTTATTATGATATAATGAACTCTTATTCATGCTTATGATATTATTACTTGATGATAGGGTTGTATTAGAATATGGGTTCAAGTATGTTGATATGCATGTCACTTGGTTTGACTTAATGAACATGTTTTGTTTATTGGTATGGTTTGCTTGATTATGCATAAGACTTTCAAAAGATAAAATAGCATGCTTTACTTAAATGTCCCTTTTTAGCATGATTTAATCATATATGTGCATATGATCTCACACTTAGTACAAGTGGTGTACTAACCCCATTTTCTCCCTTTTTCCCAAACATTTTAGGTTTCGGTCGTTGAAGGCTCTTTGAGATGACTTGAAGAAGACTTGGACATTCTCAATTATCCAAGTGGGTAGGTCCTCACTTTTCGAGGGCGATGCCAATATTGAGATTATGAAGTTGTTTTAGTTTTAAGACTCTTGTAACAACCCTAAGAAAATGAATAAGATAAATGCTTAAGGTGTCAAGAATGCTTGCGATTAGACCAAGTTTCACACGGATTGATTAGCATAGAACAAGACCTCAGAACCCTTACTACGTCCAACCCAACTAACCTGGGGAGTTAGTTGACCTTGGAAAGGCTGGAACCAACCATGTAAGGCTCTCGAAAACAAAGATTTATTCGAAGGAGTCTTTACCGGACTTAAAAAGAAGAAATTTTAAGTTTTGAGGGTCCAGGGGTAAAATGGTCTTTTCCAGGCCAAGGGTAATATCGTAATTACCCTAAGTAATTAATTAATTGATTAATTAATTTAATTAAAGAACCAATTAGGCTCGGTTGACGCGAAATAGTCCATTTCGCATGGGGGCACTCCACCCCAGTTCGAGCCCCATTGGAAGCAACAAGTTGGTGATTTAATTAATGTTTTATAATCTGATTTTGTAAGGGCATAATGGTCCTTTCACTAAGATAATTAAATCAGGGTTTTATTTAAATTAATAAGGAGTCCTAGTTTGACTAATTCCCAAACTAAAACTCCTAAACTTAGACTACTCTCTCACGATCTCTCTCTCATGTGTCACCATCTCTTTCACGTTTTCTCTGTGCCAAATTAATGTAAAAACAGAAAATATATAAAGAATTCTTCACACTTGAAGAACTCACATGAAATTTTAAGAAAAACAAAGTAACCAAAAACGTTAAGGCAAAGAGAAGTTGTCTGTCGAGTGGTGTGTACGTTGAGGAGGCTTGGACTGATTTTGGAGAGTGTTTTGGGCAGCAAATTCAACGTTTGAACATCAATTAAGTTATGGGTTTCTTTCCTCTTGGTCCCTTTCCCAAGAGACCCCTTAAGATTCAAGATATTCATTCCGAAAACTAGGATTGTTCCCCGTTGCATGTCCCTGTCACTAGCTCCCATTGAATTTTAGGATGGGTATGTTTGCTGGTACAAAGTAGGGATGAAATGTGTTTTCGTGATGTTTATGTTTAAGTACGCATGTTCGAAATTTTGGGAATATTGATTATGTTGATCGAAATCATGTGAAAAAGTGATGTGTGTGTGCAACGTGTGGCACTGAAGTTAGTCACTGTTTGGAGATGTGTAAAGGCATGTTAATCCTTGTAGTTTATGTGCTAAAGTTGTACACAATGTGATGTTCATATGGGGTGTGAGGTTAGTGATTTTGAGTGAAAACGCTTGACTAATGTAAGCCCTAAACTACACCTAACTATACACTAAATGCTTGGTGAAATGCCCTAAGAAACTAACATGAAAAGGTTGATGAAAGGAAGCTAAAAATCATGAATAAAATTCCAGCTTTGTGTACCTTAATTTCGGTCAAAAAGAAGGTTGGAATCTGGAAATTTAATACATTTCTAAAGGGGTGAGGCCACCAGGATTCGAACATGTGACCTCACCCATTTGCCTACTGTAAATCACGAGAAAAAGATGAAAAATGGGGCTGGGGGAATCGAACTTGGGCTGCTGAAAGAAAGGAGAGGGAAATAATGAATTAAATAAATGGGAGACATGGGAATCGAACCCACGACCTCCATGCTGCGAAGGAGAGAAGAGAAATTAAAGAAAAAGAAAATGTGAGGCGTGGGAATCAAACCCACGACCTCAGGGATAGAAAGGAGATGAGCGAAATTAATTAAGAAAAATGAGGTGAGGTTGTGGGGGCTCGATCCCATAACCTCACTGCCAAAGCGCCTAGCCTAGTGAGTTAATTAAAAATAAAATAGGAGGCTGTGGGGGTTCGAACCCACCACCTCACAGCCTCTAGCGAAATTAAAAGCAAAATTAAGGAGGCTGTGGGGGTTCGAACCCACAACCTCCTAATGCCAAGCGAAAAGTTAAGAATAAATAAAAGAGGTTGTGGAGGTTTGATCCCACAACCTCTTGGTTTGGGCGAAATGGGACAAGGAGACTTTAAGGAAAAATAAAAAGGGGTTGTGCGGGTTCGAACCCACAACCCTTCGGCCAACTTAAAAAGAAAACCAAGTGGAAAACTAATGATACAATGTTAATGTTGGGGTTTAATCTAGAGTCCCATTGTCATGGAGATTAAAAATAAAATCAATGAAAAATGTAAATGTTATCCAAGTGATTCGAACTTGGGTTTCCTTTTCCAAACTTCTGTATTGATACATAAGTCATACGTGAACAAAATATCCAAGAATAATGCCACCTACTTAGATCGAAATCAAGATCTTGGCATAGATACAAGATACATAAGTCTTGTACTACATAATCTTAGGAATGTATGAATCACTTAACGAATTATGAATGAAGCCTCATGGCTTGTGTGTATAGACTCATAAGTCTAGCATACGTTTTAAAAAGTGAACCTAAGATGTATGTAATGAAAGGATGTAACCCTAGAAGGGTTAAGTATGAGTGTAAAACACACTTAATGGCCTAGTGCATTGGCATACGATGAAATGATTATTATGTAATGAAATGACGAAACCCTAGAAGGGTTAAGTAAGAGTGTGAAACACACAAATGGCCAAGTATATTGGCATATGATGAAATGAACATTCACGTAAAATGGGGTGAGTAATTGTGAAGAGTAAATGTGCTAATGTTAATGAATGTGGTGACAACATGATATGAGGCTAATGTAAAAGATGAGAACAATCTCAAATGAGCCTAAGTAAATGTTACCAAAACGTACTCACCTATGAGAGTGTAAAGTTAATGAAGAGACCAGTCTCTATGAACACTCTAATGAGAGTATTGAGATTAACACACTTAATACTAATGATGAGATAAGAAATCATCTATTGAGCTATGATGTCCTCATACTAGAAGCCAGCTTCCATGATGTATGAGTTGAATGTAATGGAACTTTATACTGAGCACCGATAGACTAGCTATGAGCGATGATGACTTCTTTAGGGAAGGCGGAGGTTCACGTAACTCTCATGAGATGAGACTGTCCGGCTTGCCGGGTATGGGTCTCCTTATATCTCCTGGTCTTCGAACCTATACTGCCAGTATAGGGATCTGGCGGGGTTAAATTCCCATGTACTAGCATGTTTTTGGGTCACTTTGGCCGGTGATTCCACCTCTTTTCGGTGTGGGGGAGACACTGGATTTCATGATGCTCACATGATCTATGTAGGTTAAAGTTAAAGTTCCAATGAATGGATGAGGCCAGCCTCAAATAAAGCAAATAATGAAATGAATGATACCAAAGGTGTTAGGATAGGAT
Source organism: Solanum sitiens (assembly GCA_016801875.1). Taxonomy (NCBI): domain Eukaryota; kingdom Viridiplantae; phylum Streptophyta; class Magnoliopsida; order Solanales; family Solanaceae; genus Solanum; species Solanum sitiens. The sequence goes on from JABWTJ010000328.1 coordinate 735,467, forward strand.
GATCAAGAGGTGAGCTAGACTCAGGTAATGACACTAGGTTATTCTTGATCATTGCACAGCAAACCCGATGAAAGTCTTAAACTACACCCTAGGTATAGCTGGTGCTCACACTGGCCTATGAACGAAATGAAATGATGTACGTATGAATGAATGAAGCAGACTTTTTGTTTGCTAATGAAGACTCCCTAGTTGAGGTCCCATATGTTGAGCCCTCATTTTGGAAAGTCTTAATGTCTAGTCCATGATTCCAAGGTCTCATGGCATATGAATGAATGATATGAAAGAAGCTATGTGCTATATGTTATGTGCTATGATATGTGCTATGTGTAAGATGTTAAGTGTTGTGTGCAATATGATATTTATGATGATGCATGTTACTCTCATGGCATGACTTTCCTAATACAAATTTGTAAATCTCATTGACTTTCCTAATCCAAATTTGGAAAGCTCACTGACTTTCCTAATCCAAATTTGGAATGTTCACTAACTTTCCTAATCTCAATTTGGCAAGTCCACTGACTTGACTTTCCATAATCATGTTGTTAGGAAAGAGCTATCTTTTCTCATGCATGTCCTTGGTGTGTGCTTGCATATACCCATACTTAGTACAAGTGTGTACTAACCCTATACAACTCTACAATTTTAGGTGCTGGCACAGGTGGACGCTAGAGCTACAAGTAGACTCTGAAGTTATCTGGACGTCGAGCATTCATCCGGACTTGGTAGGCTCTCATGCTTTTGAGGATGCTGCCATTTATATTCTAGCTTAGTTTTAGAGTTGAGCTAGTTGAGCATGTTCCACTAGTGTTTCTTTCCTGTTTTATTCAGACATTGTATTGGTGCCATTTTGGCAAGTACATCTTTATTTCTATATTATACTATTTCTTTCATTTGATGATTCTTAATATTAGATGGTTGATGGTGAACAATTATGTAATGATGAGAATGTTTAATAAGTATGTTAAGAAACAAAAGTTTCAAATTTTCCGCTAAAATTAACCTAGATGAAGTAAGAATGACGTAAGTAGGCTTGTCTGCGACCTCTTAGAGGTCAACGACGCCGGTCTAGTCTGGGGTCTAGATTCCAGTCGTGACAACTCTTATGTTCTATCTCTTTTCATTTGAGTACGGATTGTATAAGCTTATATGTGGCTCCTTTTACATTGATGTATGGGTTATGCCCAATTTGCTATAATCTTGATAGATGGTTATGAGATGAGACAATTTTTAAAGACTATGTTCTATCTTATATATATATATATATATATATATATTTATATATATATATATATATTTATATATGTGTGTGTGTGTGTGTGTGTGCGCGCGCGCGTGCGTGTGTGTGCAATAAAAGTAGAAGACTATGTAATCTTTCTATACGAAGGGTCTATATATACTCGATATAATTATATTATGTGTATGTAGAGGTCTATGTAAACCTCCATGTAGAAGTAATTCAAAAGTTTTAAATTTTTCGTATTTTTGGCCTATGAATGTAATGATGAATGCTAAGAGGCTAGTCTTAGTCCTCAAAGAGGGTGACGACGCCGGTTACGTCTAGGGGTGCTCCCCGGATGTGCCAAACTTGGTATCAGAGCATGAGTTTGAATATCCTTGATGTTGATGTCTCTCTCAACCACGTCTATGTAGATTCGTACTCATAATTATGAAGCGCGCCACAGTTCTGAAAAGGAATCTATATGATGCTTAGGAAACTCTCTCTTTCTTCGAAATCCAATATTGTGCCTCTAGAGTGTACTTATTGTGTGATTTCACCTAAACTTTGTATTTTTGTTATAGGCAATGAATACTCGAACGAATGCGGCTCGAAGACTTGAGGAAGAGATTGCCAATGCGGGAGTTCCTCCCTGTGGTGATCAAGTCCCTCATCTTGAAGAAGATGCTAATGTTGAAAAAGCTCTGGCCAGTCCTCCACCTTTGACGGATGGTGATATAAGGGCTGCCCTCTTCCAATTGTCCCACTCCGTCCCTACTCAAGCCCAAGCTATGATGGCCCAAGCTAATCAGGAGATTGTACCCCGAGCAAATCAATAAGTTACTACCATGGCCTCCCGTCTAAGGGATTTCACTAGGATGAATCCTCCTACTTTCTATGGGTCAAGGTTGAAGAAGACCCACAAGAGTTCATTGATGAAGTTTACAAGATACTCTTTGCTATGGGATTGACTAATAGTGAAAAGGACGAGTTAACAACTTACCAACTCAAATATGTTACTCAAACTTGGTATGTCCAATAGAGGGACAATAGGCCTCTAAGGGATGGACCGCTGACTTGGGAGATTTCAAGAAGGCTTTTCTTGACGGTTATTTCCTAGGGATATGAGGGAAGCCAAAGTGTTGGAGTTCATCAAGCTTCATCAAGTAGGTATGAGTGTGCTTGAATACTCTTTGAAATTCACTAAATTGTCCAAGTATGCTCCTTATTTGGTTTCCGATCCTAGGGATGAAATGAGCCGCTTTGTGACGGGGTGTCGGAACACTTGCAAGAGGAGTGTTATTCAGTTATGCTACATGAAAATATGAACATTTCTCGTCTCATGGTTCATGCTCGACAAGTGGAAGAGGCAAGGGCTAGGAGAAAGAGTAGAGATGCTAAGAGGTCAAGATCTTATGATGGTGACTCTTCTAAGGGTAGGCTTGATATTCAAGACAAGACTAAGTTCAAGAAGATATTTTCTATTCAAGTTCCATCCAATTTCCCAAAGGCTAGGAATGATAGGGTGTCTAATCCTGAGTCTCAAAAGGGAGGGAGCACTAGTTCACCAACGAAGAAGCCAACTTGTGCAAGGTGTAGCAAGAAACATTATGGTGATTGTCTTAAAGGAACTGATAATTATTTCGATTGTGGAAACAATGGGCACAAAGTTAAGGATTTCCCTAATGGGAAGGGTCAAGATAGGGGTGGAGTTCAAGCTCAAGGAAGTGATTCCAATGATGCTTCTAGAAGAACTGCATCTATGCTCTCCGCACTAGGGGTGAGCAAGAGACCTCTCCCGATGTGGTAACCTGTATATTGAAAGTCGTTTCTATTGATGTATATGTTTTACTTGATCCCGGTGCTACTTTCTCATTTGTTACACCTCTTGTAGCTCAAAAGTTTAACATTTTACCCGATATCTTGCATGAACCTTTCATAGTGTCTACACCGGTGGGTGAGTCAGTTGTTGCAAAAAGGGTGTATAGAAATTGTCCTATAATGTTGCCCAATAGAGTTTCTCATGTCGAACTAGTAGAACTTGATATGCTTGATTTTGATATCATTTTGGGTATGGATTGGTTGCATGCTTGCTCTGCCCCTATCAATTGTCAAAAACGAGGGTGGTGAAGTTTAACTTTCCCAATGAGCCCATTGTAGAGTGGAAGGGGGGAAATTCTATTCATAGAGATCGTATAATCTCTTGTCTAAAAGCATGCAAAATGATCTCTAAAGGTTGTGTATATCATATAGTAAGAGTCCAAGATTTAGACTCCGAAATTCCTCCCATTGAGTCGGTCCCTGTAGTGAGTGAAGTTTTGGAGGTCTTTCCTAATAATCTTCCCGGTATTCCTCCTGAACGGGAAATTGATTTTGGTATCGATTTGCTACCGAATACAAATCCCATTTAAGGTCCTCCTTATCGGATGGCTTTGGTCGAATTGAAGGAGTTGAAGGATCAACTCAAAGATTTACTAGTCAAAGGCTTCATTAGACCTAGTATTTCTCCTGGGGGTGCTCTGGTTTTATTTGAGAAGAAGAAGGATGGGTCCTTAAGAATGTGTATTGATTATCGCCAACTCAATAAAGTCACTATTAAGAACAAGTATCCTCTCCCTCGGATTGACGACTTGTTTGATAAAATCCAAGGGGCAAGCTACTTTAAGATTGACATGAGATCAGGGTATCACCAACTTAGGATGAGAGGTGAGGATATACCAAAGATGGCATTTCGGACTAGATATGGTCACTATGAGTTCTTACTAATGTCCTTTGACCTCACTAATGCTCCGGTGGCGTTTATGAACCTAATGAATAGGGTGTTTCGAAGTTACCTAGATTCATTTGTCTTTGTTTTCATTGACGACATCTTGGTATATTCGAAAAATGAGGGTGATCACATGGGTCATTTGAGAGTGGTGTTGCAAGTACTTCAAGAACATCAATTGTTTGCCAAGTATAGAATATGTGAGTTTTTTTTAGGTCAGTGGCGTTTCTTGGTCATATCATCTCTAGTGAGGGAGTTGAGGTTGATACAAGAAAAACGGAGGCGGTAAGAAGTTGGCCTACACCATTGACTCCAACCGACATTAGGAGTTTCTTGGGTCTAGCGGGATATTATCGGAGGTTTCTGGATGGTTTTGCGTCCATTGCATCTCCCTTGACTACTTTGACCCAAAAGAGTAAGAAGTTTGAGTCGTCGGAGGCATGTGAGAAGAGCTTCCAAATCTTGAAAGATAGCCTTACTTCCACTTTGGTGTTGACTTTACCGGAGGGTACAAAGGGATTCGTTGTGTATTGTGATGCATCCCGAGTGGGTTTGGGGTGTGTGCTTATGTAACACGGGAAAGTAATCGTCTATGCTTCTAGAAAACTTAAGGTGTATGAGAAAGAACTATCCCACTCATGATCTTGAGATAGAGGTCGTAGTGTTTGCCTTGAAAATATGGAGGCATTACTTGTATGGTGTTCATGTTGATGTGTATACCAACAACAAAAGTCTCCAATATGTGTTTACTCAAAAGGAGTTGAATCTCCGACTAAGAAGATGGTTAGAGTTGTTGAAATATTATGACATGAGTGTTCTCTATCACCCTGGCAAGGCTAATGTGGTTGTGGATGCTCTAAGTCGTATGACCATGGGTAGTGTGTGTCATGTAGAAGAATCCAAGAAAGGCCTAGTGAGAGATGTTCATAGGTTGGCTATATTGGGGGTAAGATTGGAAGATTGTCCAAATGGTGGTTTTATGGTCCATCATAACTCCGAGTCATCCTTAGTTGTTGGGGTGAAGTCCAAACAACACCTTGATCAACCATTGATGGAGTTGGAAGAATCGGTTCTTGTTAAGTTTAATGAGTCATTCTCCCTAGGGGGGATGGTGTTTTGAGGTATCAAGTAAGGTTGTGTGTTCCCAATATAGATGATTTGAGGAACCGGATTCTTGAGAAAGCTCATGGGTCCCGTTATTCCATTCTTCTGGGGTCAACAAAGATGTATAATGAACTTAGGGAAGTGTATTGGTGGGAAGCTTTGAAAAGGACATAGCGGAGTTTGTTGCTAAGTGTCCAAATTGCCAACAAGTGAAAGCCGAACATCAAAAGCCGGGCGGTTTACTTTAAGAAATCCAAATTCCTACTTGGAAGTGGGAAGACATCAATATGAATTTTGTGGTAGGTTTGCCGAAGACACAAAAACAATATTACTCCATATGGGTGGTTGTGGATAGGTTCACCAGGTACGCTCGTTTTATTCCCGTCAAGTCTACTTATTCGGTGGAGGATTATGCAAAGATCTTCATAGATGAGGTTGTGTGTTGCCATGGTATTCCGTTATCCATCATATTAGATAGGGGTGCACAATTCACATCTAGGTTTTGGAGGTCATTTCAAGAAGAGTTGGGTACCAAGGTGAATTTAAGTACCGATTTTCATCCCCAAACGGACGGTCAAGTGGAGCGTACTATTCAAAAACTTGAGGATATGCTTAGAGCTTGTGTCATCGATTTCAAAGGAAGTTGGAATAAGCACTTGCCTTTGGTGGAGTTTGTTTACACTAATAGTTTCCATTCATCCATATCCATGGCTCCTTATGAAGCCTTGTATGGTAGAAGATGTAGATCTCTTATTGGGTGGTTTGAAGTCGGTGAGTGTTCGATTCTTGGTCCCAATTTTATTTATAAGACTTTGGAGAAGGTTCATATTATAAGAAATCGCTTGCAAATGGCCTATAGTCGGCAAAAGTCTTATGCTGATCATAGGAGAAGGGATTTAGAGTTTGAAGAAGGTGATAAAGTGTACTTTAAAATTTCACCAATGAAAGGGGTGGTTAGATTGTCAAGAAAGGGAAGTTATCTCCTCGTTATGTGGGTCTCTATGAAATCTTGCAAATGGTTGGTAAGGTTGCCTATGAGTTAAGATTGCCTAGTGAATTGGCTCCGATTCATCCGTTTTCCATGTTTCTATGCTTAAGAAGTGTATCTGTGATCCCGAGTCCATTCTTCCTATTGAGGGTCTTGGTGTGAAGGATTACCTCTCCTATGAAGGCCCCGGTACAAATCCTTGATAGGCAAGTAAAGAAATTGAGGAACAAAGAGTTGGTTTCTGTAAAGGTGCTGGAAAAATCACCTAGTTGAGGGTGCAACATGGGAGGCTGAGGCCGACATGAAGTCCCGTTACCCTCATCTATTTGATAACTAAGGTTAGTTACTTCTATTAATAATAAAAATAATAATTAGAAATTGAAGTTTCTTGATTTTTGGTAAAGTCTTTCAAAATGTGCATTCTTGAATATCTTTACAGTGACTTACAGTGAAATTTGCCTATAATTTGCAATTTTGCTTGTTTGAGTTATGTTGTGCATTTTGATATGGTGAATCTTTATGAAATGATATGTAGCATGTTGGTAAGTTGAACTTTGGCATAATTGACTCATGTAAAGTATGTTGAGCTCATGTTGTTGTTGTGAGAAGGAAATTCCTCATAATGTGTTGTTTGAGCCTTATGTGTGGTAATTGAAGCTTTTGAGTTGCCTTGTTTAAGTAATATGATTTATGTTGTATTGTATTGTTGTTGGTTGGCCTTCTAGTCTTGAGTCTATTCCTTCCTTCAAAACAGTTTTAGTGTCATTCAAGGACGAATGTTCCTAAGGGACGGAGAGGGGGGGGGGGGATAATGTAACACTTCGAAAATCCAAGACATACCTTAAAGCCTAACATAAGTGTCATAGGGCCTAGACACTGTTTTAAGAGTCATTTTAATGAATATAGGTCATTTAGGAAGTTTAGAAACCAAAATGTCCAAGAACGCCCATGACGTCCGGAAACTAGCTCATGGAGGTACTAGCGTGCCTTAGCCTATTTGACTTGATTTTAGAAGTTGGAAAATGATGAAAATTAGTGTAAGGGTGTCTAACATGTTTTTAAGATGATTCTTGGTCGAAACGTCCGAGTACGACTCCCCAAGGACCTACAAAGAGCCTTTGAGGAAGACCCTTGCACGTGGAGTCAAACACTGCCTGGGCAGTGCGCACCTACGAGAGGGCATCGACGAGGCATGTGTGGAATAACGGGGCATCGATTCCATACGTCGACCAACACTTAGATAATTCATGGAAGGACCTGTTTTGACAGGTCTCTGAAATCATCGATAGATGAGCAGTACGGAAGGGGGCTGGTCCGTCGATTGACCCACGATCCGTCGATCGTGGTGTCGTCTGTGACATATAAATTTTGTTACACGTTTTCACTGAGGCTATTTAATTAGTTGTATTAGATAGGAGTTTAATTAGGGGTTAGGGGAAGGTTAATTAAGTGGATTAACACCCTATATAAAGATCAAACCTAATTAAGACTAACACAAACGCTCACAACTCACAAAACAAAACTCTCTTCCTTCTCTCTTCTTTCTCTCTCTAGTGAAGAATTCCATTTTATACCAAGCTAGGGAGGATTTTAAGGGTTGTAAAGGGACTAATTCACCATAAAATCTTCATCAAACGTTAAGGTATGGGATCTAATTCACCTTTGAGACCTCTTTCCTCAAAGGGTTCTTTCAAAGTAATTTCAAAAGTTGAGTTTTCAAGTGGGTTTCATCCAGTCTCGAAATTAATGTTATGAATTGATTTGTTTATTATTTATTATGGATATATTGAATATATTAACATGTATTCTAACTTAATTATGATATATCTTGATGGTTTGGTCTAGTTTGTAGAAGATGACCTTCACCCATTAACCCTAGGTTATGATCTTGATATGAATTAGGTTAGATTGGTTCAAGTCACTTGATTATTGGTTGAATTACTACTAGATGATGTTGTTATACTAATCATGAATGAATTAGGGTGAATTATTGTCTTTCATTCTAGTTCCTTAGAAGTGATCTAGGTTATGAAGTGAATTGACCTAAATATCTTGTCTTAAGCAATGATCTAGTATTGAATTGTGAAGTAGTGATTCTTCTAGCCTTATTATCATGTTTGTCATTGAATTCTGATTATGTTATGCCCTAATTGGTTTGAAGTAAGGGTTTATGGTAAGACCTTGATGATGGATGATGAAGGAGACTTGGTAAGTCTAATGATTCCTATTCTTTACTTCAAATTATAGTTAATTGTGATTAAGTCATGATGTTGTGTTGGAGTATGACTTGTATTAGGATTGATAGGGTAGTATGATGTTGAATTGAAATGTTATTAATATGGTTGTGAGGTCGATTCATATGTAAATGTTATAAGGATGGTGATGACTACCAATGTGTCTTATCATGAATGAATATGTAAATGTGCTAACCTCACTTATGTGAGTTGTAATGAAAGGACTATACTCATACAATTCTTATTGACCTTTGATGATGATTATGGTTATATAATGTCTAGACCCTATGACCTAAACTAAGCTATGATTATTAATAAAGGCTTAAAGACATTTCAAAAAGGGACTCTAGCTTAGCACCGAGTGCATTAGATTGAGGAGTGTCCCTTCCCACATCGGGAAAGTAGGATCACTAATGTACTCTTGAGATTGGAGACTATAATGCATATAGAATAAAGAGAGTCCCAATTATATCTCCTAGTTCTTGAAATATGTTGCCCCCATAGGAATACTAGCTAGTGGATCCATGTAGTTGCTATGTTCATGTTTTAGGTACTACTTTGGCAAGTAGTCCACCTTCTTTCGGTGTAGTTTTCCATGACAACGGATTCCACATTAGCTCATGCTCTATGTCGGTTAAGGCAAGATGTTCCCATAAAGGTAAAATGAACTTATGAATGGACTCTAACTACGATGACTTAGGGGGTTTAACTTAGTCTAGGTAAGGGTATGGGACTCTACCTAAACATTGCACTAGTTAACCTTGAGGGAAGTCTTAGGAGGATGTTCTTATGTATATGTATGCTTATAAATGTAAATGATATGTATATGATGATCTCACATGTAGATAGCATTTATTTGGTGTTGGTTATTCTTATGAAAATGCATTTGGTCTATATTGCTTAAGTATGATGTTATGTATACTTAAAGATTATGTGATGTGATTTTGGATATTAGTCATAATTTTTGTGGGGTTAGGTGATTGAGTAAGGTATGGGGCTTTGCTTCGTCATTGCACTTGTTAACTTCATAAGGATTCATGAGTAGTTGTCTTACTTTATTATGATATGATGAACTCCTATTCATGCTTTGTGATGTTATTACTTGATGATATGGTTGTATTAGATTATGGGTTCAAGTATGTTGATATGCATGTTACTTGCTTTGACTTAATGAACATGTCTTCTTGATTGGTATGGTTTGCTTAATTATGCTGACTTTCAAAAGATAAAATCGCATGCTTTACTTAAATGTCCCCTTTTAGCATGATTTGATCTTATATGTGCATATGGTCTCATACTTAGTACAAGTGGAGTACTAAATCCATTTTCTCCCTTTTTCCCAAACATTTTAGGTTCCGGTCATTGAAGGCTCTTTGAGACGACTTGAAGAAGACTTGGACATTCTCAATCATCCAAGTGGGTAGGTCCTCACTTTCCGAGGGAGATTCCAATATCGAGCGTATGAAGTTGTTTTAGTTTTAAGAATCTTATGTTCTATCTCTTTTCATTTGAGTACGGATTGTATAAGCCTATATGTGGCTCCTTTTACATTGATGTATGGGCTATGCCCAATTTGCTATAATCTTGATAGATGGTTATGAGATGAGACAATCTTTAAAGACTATGTTCTATCTTATATATATATATATATATATATATATATATATATATGTGTGTGTGTGTGTGTGTGTGTGTGTGTGTGTGTGTGTGTGTGTGTGTGTGTGTGTGTGTGTGTGTGTGTGTTTGTGTGTGTGTGTGTGCAATAAAAGTAGAAGACTATGTAATCATCCTATACGAAGGGTCTATGCATACTCCATATGAATATATTATGTGTATGTAGAGGTCTATGTAAACCTCCATGTAGAAGTAATTAAAAAGTTCTAAATTTTTCATATTTTTGATCTATGAGTGTGATGATTAATGCTAAGAGGCTAGTCTTAGTCCTCAAAGAGGATGATAACGCTGGTTACGTCTAGGGCGTGCTCCCCGGATGTGACAATAGCTTAGTTTAGGTCATAGGGTATATCCCTTGTATATCATCATCATCATAGTTCAATAATAATTGCATAAGTATAAATCCTTTCATTACAGTTCATATAAGTGAGGTTAGTATATTTTACATAGTCATTAATGGTAAGGCATATTGGTAGTCATCACCATCCTTATAACATTTACATATTAGTCAACATCACATACCATAGTGAAGACATTTAAATTCAATATCATAAAACCCTATCAATCATAATAGAAGATATACTTCAATGCAACATCATCACTTAATCTCAAGTAACCACAATTGAAGTAAAGAATAGGGATCATAAGACTTATTAAGCCTCCTTCATAATTCATCTTCAAGGTCTTACCATCAGCCCTTAACTCAACCCAGTAGGAGAGTAATATCATCACACAACAATAACAAACATGATAACAAGACAAATTAAATCACTACATCACAATTCATTAGTAGGTCATAGCTTAAGATAAGAGACTTAGGTCAAATTCATAATATGTATCATACCCTAGATCAATTACTCAAGAACTAGCATGATAGGTCTATAATTCATCTTAATCTATTCATAATTGATACAATAACATCATATAATAGTAGCTCAACCAATAACCAAGTCAATTTGAACAACCATTATGTAACTCATATCAAGATCACAACCTAGGGTTAAGAGGAATAGGTCATCTTCTACAAACTAGACCAATCCATCAAAATATAATTCAATTAAGTTAAAATACATGTAATCTACTCATAATATCCAAAATAAATCATAACAAATTAATTCATAACATTAATTTCGTATTAGATAAAGACCCACTTGAAAACTCAACTTTTGAAATCACTTTGATGGAGCCCTTTGAGGTAAGAGGTATCAAAGGTGAAAAGAATAACATCCCTTACTAATTGATGGATATTGATGGAGGAATTCAACACTTTGCATCCCTTGAACCCACCCCTATCTTGGTCTTCAATGGAGTTCTTCACTAGAGAGAGAAAGAACAGAGAAGGAAGAGAATTTTTTGTTTGTGAGTTATGAGAGCTTGGGTTAGTCTAATTAGCTTAGGGGCTTTATATAGCTTGTTAATTAACTTAATTAGACCTCCACTAACCCCTAATTAAACTCCTAACTAAGCCAACTAATTAAATGACTTAGTTAAAAACGTGCAGGAAAATCACAGCCCCATAGACGACACCACGATCGACGGATCGTGGGTCAATCGATGGGCACTGTCCCTTCTGTGCTGCACATCCGTCTCTAAGTTCAGAGACAATGCAGAATGACCCTTCCAAGATTTTGGATAAGTGACCATTAACGGAGGCAATCGACGCCCCGTATATTAGACCACGAGCCATCTGTGGCATCCGTAGGTGACACTCTCCATTGACAGCTTTTGGTCACCTTTGCAAGGGTCCTCCTCAAGGGCCCTTGGTTGATTCTTGGGTAGTCGTGATTAGACGTTTCTACTACGAACTAACTCTAATACATGTTAGACACCCTTCCACCAATTTTCATCATTTTCCGACTCCTAAAAGCTATTCAAATAGGCTAAGGCATGCTAGTACCTCATTGAACTAGTGTCCGGACATGATGGATGTTCTTTGACGTTTTTGTTTCTAGACTTCCTAAATGACTTATATACATTAAAATAGACCTTAAAACAGTGTCTAAACCTATTGACCCTCATGTTAGGCTCTAGAACACGTCTTGGATTTTTGAAGTGTTACACTGTGACAGACTTTATTAAAAAGTTAATAACTTGTAAAGCACATATGAAGCTCTAGATCATCCTAGATCGTTTTGAGGGTTGTTACATTATCCCCTACTTGGGAACATTCGTCCTCAAATAAACTTAAAACACTTCCAATCATTTTCAAGGACTCAATGACCATACAACAACTCGCATCATTCAACATATCATAAAATAATCGTGAATGCACAAAACTTACAAGGAACACCAACTTCGTACTATCATACACTTAATGTAACACAAGAAAGTAGAAACTTCATTCACTCACTCTGAATGCATCAAACACATAGGTCTTTCTCATGTTCATAAGAGTAACTTCCTTCTCCTAATCACGACATAATCATTACTTTTTCTTTTCATCAAAGCTCATTATGCAACAACTTTAAATCAAACAGAGGTAAGTTTATCATTATCACTCATATGGTAAACAAGTAACTCATACTAATTGCATATAGATCATGAGTAATGTAGAGCAACAAAACCCCTTATCATTTAGACATAGCACAATCCCAGGTTATACATATAATTACCATGTTTAGTTAGGTTTAAGGAGGAATTGACTTCTCCTTAACATACTAGTATGGCATCATGAAGTTCATAAACAAGCATTTCATAAAGGTCAATTCAAAGAAGAATTTCTTTACTCATAACCAAAGTATGATCATACTCCCTTCCTTATGAAGTAGAAATAGTAGGTCACACCATGTACATCATAACATTAGGAAATTATTTCACAAAATTCCTATTTCTAGAACAACACTAGTTTTCATATACATTCATCATTTAGGAGAACTTTTACAATTCGTAGGCACACATACATAATATTGGCTAGTCACACCATCACTTCTCAAGAATGAGTCTATATTCACACTTCCCAAATCACAATATCACATATTTTAAAGGGACTCGTCTTATCTCATATAAGAAAAACTCAACACCTCATTGTTGGGCCAAAACACCCTCTCATCAAAAGTTTTATCAAGAATGTTAATTAAGCTATCTCATGAAGTCAAATGCAGATTTATCATATCAAGATGCACAATAACGTGAACAACAAGAAATTTATCAAAATCTCCTTTTCATGCAATATAAATTCTTCAAAACATGCATAACTAGTGTCATTTAAGACATGCATAACATATGCATAACATGAAACTTATACTCACATGCAAGACTACAACCATGAACAAGCTAGTAGGAACTCTTTGGTTTCAAGCTTGAGTAAGAATAGAAGGAAAATATAGGGATATCAACAACCTTCCTACTCAAATGATCATCCCCCACTTAGGGTGAACTCACTTTAAGAGAAATTAATCTTATCCAAGAGAACTTGGACTTACCAATCCTTCTAGTTAAGCACAACATTACCCTCTTTGGATTAATCTTATACTCACCCTTCTTAACATCAACTCCTTCCATCTCACAACAAGGAACTATTTCCTACTAACTCTTCACTCACACTTTATTAGGTGAGGATTTCAAGAGATCACAATTGAGTATCTAAATTACTCCACTTGATGTTCATCACCCAAACTAAATCTTAACATAGAGATGTTCAAGTAAACTCAAAATTGGACAATTAATGGCACTTATAACCTTACCATCTAGGCACATCATCCCCCACTTGTAAGCCTAATAAAATATTCATCACCTCATTCCCTTAAACACCAAGGTCAAGGAAATTCATGACCAAACCTACATACTCCTCACATTAGAAAGTGTATTACAATTGGGTATTCCACTCCTAATATCATCTCAAGGAGCTTACTAACCAAATCATCTAGAGGTAATCCTCAAGCACCATTACTCCTCTATCTTTATCACCTAAAAAAACTCGTAACAATCAAGTTATGTCATACTACTTAACCACATGAGGCTTTAACTACACCATGAATATTAAGGGTAATTCCATATTATATAACATTCTAGCACCAAGTCATAACAAGGTAAGTAGTTCCAGATTTAAACCTACAAGGGTCATCATCTTTTGTGGAACCTTCCAACCAACCATGCCTAAGTACAATCTAAGAACTCTCTTTAGATGACCATACATAAAGATCAAACTTAAAAGACAACTAACCTCTTTAAATTAGGTCAACATCAATTCTCTTCTTCTCCCTATGAGCTAAGGGGTACATACATCCCTCTATGTCAATCTTAGGGCAAAGCATAATTCCAACTTATGGCACAAAACCCCTTCTTCCCTTTTTTTTCCCACTCTTAATATAGGTTCATAAGGGAACTAATCAACTAGTCTTATGGGTTCTCCCATTAACTAGAATATTCCACAATATCCTTACAAGGTAAGCACACTACCTTTCCTTCTTAGCAGCAAGCCTATATAAAAGACTCCAATCCACACAAGGACAACTATGAAGCATTACTCATAAAAAGAAGGGCAACATTCATCTTTTTCTATTTACCACCTTTCTCCAAAACTTTTCAAGCCCATACCATAACATCATACTATCATTATACATAACCATTAAGCAACCTATCATTCCATTAGAGGACTCCATTCAACCATAAAATCTCATAACAAGCTATAACTATATCATAACTAACTTCTCAACATAACATATCATATCTCGCAGATCACATATCGCCATAAATGGCATCACATCAACATATTCCAAATTCACCTTCACATATACTCATCAAGTCACAATCCATAAGCTCTATGGAACGACTCAAGAGTAGTGAAGAAAGTGAAACTTCTATCGTCCTATATCCTCTCGCTCATAGATGTGTCGCGACTCAAACCGATGAAGAAGACTGTACTAGACGTGGCATTTTGTGACTTTGGACCCTAAATCACTATCTAAAACTTGATGCTCTGATACCATATTTGTCATGACAGGGGAGCACCCCTTAGAAGTAACATGGCGTACTTGACCTCTCGGGGGTCTTCTACAAGCCCAAACACATCTTTCATTGCATTGTCATTGAAATTTAGCGGAAAATTTAAAACTTTTAATAGCATAACATAATGATAGAACATCACTTCATTTATAAAATCATATGTAGATAGTTAAGACACTAAGTCTCGTCTTGCCATCTTAAACCCAACATCAAGAGAATAGAATAGGGACACGGCCCTTAACAAAATAAAGAATAATCTATACTATTACATTAACTTAAAGAACAACTTGTCATAAAGGTCCTTGAATCATAAGGAAACTTGAACTTAGGAATAGCTATCCAAGCTCTTCATTATATGAAAATTCTTCTAGTAATCACCACCTACACTTTGTGTAAAAAGATGAAGAAAAATAGTATTAGTACAAGAATGCACTAAGTATGATAACCATGAAAAAACATGAGTTAAAAAGGGGCATTTAGTTTGAAATCGTGCATCATGTCTTTATAGTAAAACTTTATGAACTTTAATACCATAAGCACTATAGCTCACATACATTATATAAACACGCACATTATTCATAACAACACATAAATCCATACCTCACATTTAAGGCACATCAAACATCTTCATAGAATTACCTTTCTTTTAAAATTACTTCTTCACCCAAAACAAACCTTAGACAAAACTTAGTGTAATACATTAATAGTGTCTCATTCCACCATTCACTCCAAAGTATCACCTTAAGGCCACCAAAGTGCACATTCATACAACCTTCATCAATTTAAACATATACATTGATAAAGACATAACATATCATGAAATATATACTTCACATAAGAACCACCACCTAAGACAAACTCAAGTAACACTAGTGCAATGGACAACTAGCATCCCATAATACTACCTCTATAAAGTGTTCCTATGAAGCTACCCTAGACTTAGGCACATCACACTAAACAAGTCACAATACATGCATTTACCCTTAGATATAAGACCAACATACTTCATAGACCTCATAATATTCTTTCACCTATTTATTCATAGTTATAACCCATTTAGTCTTTATACATAAATCAAGACAACATGCAAGTCAATGCTACCAATATCATCATAATGGAGTAATAGACTACATTGCACATATAGAGAGTTCATTTCATTAACATAGCAAGTATAACCAATAACATGTATATCAAGTAAGACCTTTACAGTTTAGACACAATAAGACCAATACTATGCTTATCATTACAACAAGTATGTTAACATCATCATATCATGCATATACATATACATATACATATAGAACTCCTTCTAAGAATTCCCTTCAAGATCTACTTATGCAATGTATAGGTAAAGTCACATTCTCTTACCTACACTAAGAAACATCCCTTAGGTAGTCCTAGTTAGGGTTCATCATCTTACTTCCATTTTTCATTTTACATTCGAGAAACTTTGCCTTAACCGACATTAAACCATGTGAGCTAAACATGGAATACGGTGTCATCCCCTGGCACTGAAAGGTGGGCATCCAACTTGAGAAGGTAGAACATATACATCATACTATACCCTAGGTGGATCCACTTGCTAGGTTCCTATGGGGGCATATAGTTAAGAAACTAGGAGGTTGTTATTACAAACCCTTTTTATGCAAGATAGAATTTTAGTTTCCACTTCATGAGAGAATTTTGTGAACCTACCTTCCATTTTTGGAAGTGAAACCACATTGGTGAACCTCCCTTCCCTTTTGGAAGGGACACTTCTCATTGTCAAGTTCACTCGATGCTAAGCTAACTTTCCCTTTTTGAAAAGCCTTTAAGTCGTTATTAACATTACATAATAAGATAGATTTTAGGATCTTACGCCTTATATAATCATGTACATAGCTGATAGGTTAATGATTAAAATGTCCTTTCATCAAAACCTAATTCATGTGAGAACATCCTTTCACATAATCATAACATGATCTATTATAGAGTATAATTGAGGAAATCATCCAAGAGACTCTAATTTACTAGATTATCATTAACATGCTTCATTCATACCTTCTTGTGTGCATATTGTACATATATGAGGAAACCTTTTATATAAAACACATTTAGAAAACACATGTTCATACTTCATCATTCATACCCTCTTCATGCAACATAACATATAAAGGTGTATATGAGAATCATCCTTTCAGTAGACACCCTAACATATTATACTCATAGTTATGCATGGAGTGTGTGTATATATTTGTCATCGTGATTGCATAAAAGCAACAACCTAGCTACTTAGGAAGCCACCATTCATATGATCACAACACATATATATCATATCCCTTAAGTCATGAACGACTCATACATAATACATTTAGAGCCTATAGACCACACACTAACATTACATCATATGAGACATGAGCATATCTAACATTTGAGTTGAAAGATCCTAACATGCATAAGATCACACATTCATATAGGGTTACATAGGTAGAGGGTCATTCTACAAGAGTATTCATTACTCTTAATCATGTAGGCCATACCTAACCCTAACAACATCATTCACATATACATAACAGCATCACCACACCTAGATCATGATACTAGAATTAAAGATTACAGAAGACCATCATAACCACAATGACATTACATCTATTGACTTCAAGGCCATGATCACAACATATAAAGAATGACAAGAATGCAAACACCCCCACCATAAGTGGACCATACAATACAATGTCTATTCCAAGATTATAATTAGGAATTTAAGTCAACTTACTAATTCTCCAAGATATGATCACCATTGATAAATTCTAGAAAATTCATAATCAATTTACATAGATAGAATTAGGATTAAGCAATACACTACAATCTAATCACAATTGAAGCATTATCTAATCAAGATCACAAGACCCACATTCTAGCCTAAATTGAGAATTTTAGAGGATCATGGTTCTTCATGGAATTGGATTGAAATTCATCTTAAAACAAATGATTAATCATAAATTCATCATTAGTATGACTTTGAAAACAATTTGACAAGAAACCCATGGCTAGATTGAAAGATAGCAATTTTAACCTTAGCATCACATTGGAAAACCTTTGAAAGAGCTCTCTAGATGAAAGATTAACTAATGATCAAGGGTTACCATACCTTAACTGAAAAATATCCACGAAAATTTGGAGAATAAACCACTTGAATTCATCCCATAGCTTGATCTTGATCTTGGTATTCAATGGAGGTTCGAGAGAGAGTTTATTTTCAGAGGGAAAGGTCTAGTTCTTATAATGAAATGTAAATTGGGTTTTTATGTTTTTAACTAAATTATAATACCAAAAAAATAGGTAAAATAACCGTCCATAATTTAATTGGGATGTGGGGTGAATTTCTATATTCACCCCTAGCTTGGCCATGTACAAGACATTGTTGCAGGTCCAATCGATAGTGGCAAAGGACGGGTCGTCGTTTGACTGACGTGCCCTCCTGTTGCTCTGTTGTTTGTGACTAAGACTCCACATTTAAGGGGCTAGGATCCCACGCCTAAGTGTGGGGCAACACCCAATCGACGGGACGTCGACCTGTCTACTGGTCGTCATTTTTGTGGGCGTCGTTTGACATTACCTAGACAGTGTCTTACAAGCTTTTCGGTCCTTCTTAAGGAACCTTAGGGTGGTCCTTGTGGAGTAGTGCACGAATGTTTTTACCCTTAATATATCCATATAGATGTTAGGGTCCTCTCCTATCATTTTCTACACCAAACAACACCTAAAACAGACAAATGCACGTTAGCACAACACATGACTAGTTTCCAAACGTCTTGGTCGTTCCTTGACGTTTGACATCCAAACCTTTTCAAACCAAATATACAAGTTGTGAAACACTTTATGAACATTTTAATATATCTTAAAGAACATGTGAGTATCTAGATAATCCTAGTTCATTATTAGGGTTGTTACATTATCCCCTACATGGGAACATTCGTCATCGAATGACGCTTAAAACACTTTCAATCATTTTCAAGGACACAATGACCCAAAAAATAGCTCACTTCATTCAACATATCATCATATAATCGTTAATGCACCAAACTTACAAGGAACACCAACTTCTTACTATCATGCACTTAATGCAATACAAGAAAGTAGAAACTTCATTCACTCACTCCTAATGCATCAAGCACGTAGGTCTTTCTCATGTTCATAAGAGGAACTTTATTCTCTTAATCACGACATGATCTTTAATTTTTCTTTTCATAAAAGATCATTACGCAACACCCTTTAAACCACACATAGACAAGTTTATCATTATCACACATATGGAAAATAAGTAACTCATACTTTTTGCACATAGATCATGAGTAATGTTGATCAACAAAACCCCTTATCATTTAGACATTGCACCATCCAAGGTCATACATATCATTACCATGTTTAGTTAGGCTTAAGGAGGAATTGTCTTCTCCTTAACATACTAGTATGCTATCATGAAGTTCATACACAAGCATTTCATAAAATCAAATCAAAGGAGAAATTCTTTACTCCTAACCAAAGTATGCTCATACTCTTTTCCTTATGAAGACGAAATGGTAGGTCACACCTTGCACATCCCAACATTAGGAAGTTGTTTCATGAAATTCCTATTTCTAGCAAAACACTAGTTTTCATAAACATGCATCATTTACGAAAATTGTTACAATTCATAGGCACACATACATAATATTGACTAGTCACACCATCACTTCTCAAGAGTGAGCCAATATTCACACTTACCAAATCAAAAAATCACATATTTTTAAAGGGACTCATCTTTTCTCATTTAAGGAAAACTCAACACCTCGTTGTTGGGCCAAACACCCTCTCATCAAAAGTGTTATCAAGCATGTTCATTAAGCTATCTCACGAAGTCAAATGCACATTTATCATATCAAGATGCACAACAACATGAACAACATGCAATTTATCAAAATCCCTTTTTCATGTAATATGAATTCTTCAAAACATGCATAACTTAGTATCATTTAAGACATAAATAACATATGAACAACATGAAACTTATACTCACATGAAAGACTCCAACCACGAACAAGCTACTATGAACTCTTTGGTTTCAAGCTTGAGTAAGAATAGAAGGAAAATATAGGGATATCAACAGCCTTACTACCCAAATAATCATCACCCACTTAGGGTGAACTCACTTTAAGAGAAACTCATCTCATCCAAGAGAATTTGGACTTACCAACTTTCTAGTTAAGCTCAACATCCCCTCTTGGGATCAAGTTTATGCTCACCTTTCTTAACATCACCTCATTCCATCTCTCAAGAAAGAATCATATCCCACTAGCTCCTCACTCACACTTCATTAGGTGAGTATTTCAAGATATAACAATTAAGCATCTAAATTACTCTACTTCGTATTCATCACTCAAAGTCACTCTTAACATAGAGAAATTCAAGGGAATTAAAAATAGGACAAATAAGGGCACTCATAACCTTACCATCTAGGCACATCATCCACCACTTGGGGTAAGCCTAATCAAATATTCATCACCTCATGCCCTTAAACACACAGGTCAAGACAAGTCAAGACCAAACCTACATAATCCTCACATAAGAAGGTTTGACACAATTGAGGATTCCACTCCTAATCTCATCTCAAGGAGCTCACTAACCAAATCATCAAGAGGTACTCCTCAACCACCATGACTCTTCTATGTTTATTACCTAAAGGAACTCATAACAATCAAGTTAGGTCATACTACTTAACCACATGAGGATTTAACTACACCATGACAATAAAGGGTAATAACAAGGTAAGTAGTTCCAGATTTAAGCGTACAAGGGTCATCACCTTTGTTGGAACCTTCCAATCAACCATTCCTAGGTACAATCTAAGCACTCTCTTTAGATGACCATACTTAATATCAAACTTAAATGACAACTAACCTCTTTAAAGTAGGTCAACAGAAATTCTCTTCTTCTCCTTATGAGTTAAGGAGTACATGAATCTCTCTAAGTCAACCTTACAAAAAAACATAATTCCAACTTATGGGGAAAAAAACCTTCTTCCCTTTTTCCCCACTCTTATAATAGATTCATAAGGGAACTAATCAACTAGTCTTATGTGTTCTCCCATTAACTAGCATATTCCACAATATCCTTACAAGGTAAGCACACTACCTTCCCTTCTTAGGATCAAGCCTATACAAAAGACTCCAATCCCCATAAGGACAATTGTGAAGCATTACTCATATAAAAAGGGCAACATTTATCTTTATCTATTTAACACCTTCTCCAAAACGTTTCAAGCCTATACCATAACATTATACTATCATTATACATAACCATAAAGCAACCTATCATTTCATAAGAGGAATCCATTCCACCATAAAAGCTCTTAAAAAGCTAAAACTATATCATAACATAACTTCTCAACATAACATCCCATAAATGACATCACATTAAAATATTCCAAATTTACCTTCACATATACTCATCAAGTCACAAAGCCATAATAAGCATCAAAACTCACATTTTGTCCCTCAAGCCTTAAGACCCCATCCCTTCCAAGAAATCACGTCTAAAAGACCACCGGACAAGGAAACATGAGAGAGAGATCATATAGAGTTACGCTCTATGGCACAACAAAAGAGTAGTGAAAAAAGTGAAAATTTTATCATCATATAGCCTCTCGCTCATAGATGTGTCGCGACTCACACTGATGAACAAGACTCTACTTGATGTGACATCATGAGTCTTTGGACCCTAAATAACTTTCTATAACCTGATGTTCTCATACCACGTTTGTCACGACCTGGGAGCACCCCCTAGAAGTAACATAGCGTACTTGACCTCTCGGAAGTATTCTACAAGACCATAGAATTCTTTTATCGCATTAACATAGAAATTTAGTGGAAAATATAAAACTTTTTAAAGCATAATATAATGCTAGAACATCACTTCATTTATAAAATCATATGTACATAATTAAGACAATAAGTCTCGTCTTTCATTCTTAGACTCGACATCAATAGAATAGAATAGGGACACGACCCTTAACAACATAAAAGAATAATATATACTATTACATGAACTTAAATAACATCTTGACATAAAGTTCCTTGAATCTTAAGGACACTTGAATTTAGGAATATCTATCCAAGCTCTTCATTATTGGAAAGATATTCTAGTCATCACCACTTACACTTTGTGTAAAAAGATGAAGAAGAATAGTATTAGTATAAGAATGCACTAAGTATGATAATCATGCAAAAACATGAGTTAAAAAGGGACATTTAGTTAAATATCATGCATCATGTCTTTATAGTAAAACTTCATAAACTTTAATACCATAAGCACAATATAGCTCACATACATTATATAAATACAGACATTATTCATAATAACACATAAATTCATACCTCACATTTAAGGCACATCAAACATGTTCATAGCATTACCTTTCTTTTACCTTACTTATTCACCCAAAGCAAAACTTAGACAATACTTAGTGCAATGCATGAATAGTGTCCCATTCCATCATTCACACCAAAGTATCACCTTAAGGTCACCAAGGTACATATTCATACAAACTTCATCACTTTAAACATATACATCTATAAAGACATATCATATCATGAAATATATACTTCACATAAGAACCACCACCTAAGACAAACTCAAGTAACCCTAGTGCAATGTACAAGTAGCATCCCATAATACTACCTCAACCAAGTGTTCCTATGAAGTTACCCTACACTTAGGCACATCACACTCAACAAGTCACAATACATGCATTTAGCCTTAGACATAAGATCAACATACTTCATAGACCTCATATAATATTCATTCACCTATTTCATCATACTTATAACCCATTTAGTCTTTATACATAAATCAAGAAAACATGCAAGTAAATACTACCAATATCATCATAATAGAGTAATAGACAGCATTGCACATATAGAGAGTTCATTTTATCAACATAGCAAGTATAACCAATAACATGCATATCAAGTAAGACCTTTACCGTTTGGAAACAATAAGACCAATCCTATGCATATCATTACAACAAATATGTTAATATCATCATATCATGCATAAGGTACATATACATATATGTATATAGAACTTCTTCCTAGAATTCCCTTCAAGAGCTACTTGTGCAATGTATAGGTAAAGTCACATTCCCTTACCTACGATAAGCAATATTTCTTAGGTAGTTTTAGTTAGGGTTCATCATCTTACTTCCGTTTTAAATTTTACATTTGGGAAAGTTCGACTTAACCGACATAAGACCATGTAGGCTAAACATGGAATCCGGTGTTATCCCCTCTCACCGAAAGGAGGGCATACTACTTGTCAAGGTAAAATATTTACATCATACTAGCATCTAGGTGGATCCACTTGTTAGGTTCCTATGGGGGCACATAGTTAGGAACTACAAGGTTTTTACTAGAAACCCTCATTATGCTAGATAGAATTGTAGTTTACACCTCATGAGAGCATTTGATGAACCTACATTCCATTTTGGATAGGACACCACATTGGTGAGCCTATCTTACCTTTTGGAAAGGACACCTCTCATTGTCAAGTTCAATCGGTGCTAAGGTAACTTTCCCTTTTGAAAAGCCTTCAAGTCTTTATTAACATTACTTAATAATATAGGCTTTAGGAGTCTAACTCCTTATATAATCATCTACATACACCATAGGTTAATAATGAGAATATCCGTTCATCAAAACCTAATTCATGTGAGAACATCCTTTCACATAATCATAAAATTATCTAGCATAGACTACAATTAAGGAAATCATCCAAGAGACTCTAATTTACTACATTATCATTAACATGCTTCATTCATACCTTCTTGTGTACATATTGTACATATATGAGGAAACCTTTCACATAAAAAACATTTAGACAACATATGTTCATACTTCATCATTCATACCCTCTTTATGCATCATAACATATAAAGGTGCATATGAGAATCATCCTTTCTATAAACACTCTAACATACTATACTCATAGTTATGCATGGAGTGTGCGTACGTACATCTTGGTCATCATGATCACATAAGAGCAACAACCTAGATACTTAGGAAACCACCCTTCATAGGATCACAACACATATATATCATATCCCTTAAGTCATGAATTACTCAAACAAAATATTTAGGTAATATAGACCACACCTCACAGCGAAAATATGCAACATTTGAATGGAAGGCTCCTAACATGAATAAGATCACACATTCATATAGGGTTACATAGGTAGGGGGTCATCCTACAAGAGTATTCATCAAACTTAATCATGTAGACCATATCTTACCCTAAAAACATCATTCACATATACATAACATCATCAGCACACCTAGATCATGATACTAGATTGGAAGACTACATAAGACCATCATATTTGTGATAATCAGAACCACAATTCACATTATATATATTCGTCAAGTCCATGATCACAACATGTAGAGAATGACAATAATGTAAACACTGCCACCATAAGTGGACCGTACCATATACAGTCTATTCCTACACTATAATTAGGAATTTAGGTCAACTTACCAATTTTCCAAGCTATGACCACCATTTATCAATTCTCAAAAATTCATAATCAATTTACATAGATAGAATTAGGATTAAGCAATACACTACAATCTGAATCATCATCTAATCAAGATCACAAGACCCACATTATAGGTCAAAGTGAGAGATTTAGGGAATCATGGTTATTCATGGAATTAGATTGAAATTCATATTAAAACCATTGATTAATCATAAATCCATCATTACAATGACTTTGAAAAAACAATTGACACTTAAACCATGGCTAGATTGAAAGATAACAATTTTGGCCTTAGCATCGCATTGGCTAACCTTTGAAAGAACTTCATATATTAAATGTTAAATAAGGATCAAGGGTTACCATACCTTAATTGAAGAATATCAAAGAAAATTTGCAAAATAAACCACTTGGAATCCATCCCCTAGTTTGATCTTGAACTTGGTCTTCAATGGAGGTTCTAGAGAGAGTTTATTTTGAGAAGGAAAGGTCTAATTTGAATAATGAATTCTATATTGGGTTTTTATGTTTTTAACTAACTTATACTACCCAAAAATAGGTTAAATATACGTCCACAATTTAATTGGGACGTGGGTTGAGTTTCCCTATTCAACCTAGCTTGGTCGTGTACAGGATAGTGTTGCAGGTCTAATAAACGGTGGAAAAGGGCGGGCTGTCGTTTGACTGATGTGCCATCCTTTTACTCTGTCATTTGTGAATGAGACTCCAGATTTTGGGAGCTGAGATCCCATGCTTAAGTGAAGATCAACTCCCCCAATCGACGGGGCCTGGACCATTCTACTGGCTATCGTTTGCATGGGTGTCATTTGACACTGCCTATGCAGTGTCTTGACAGCTTTTGGGTCTTCCTCAATGACCCTTAGGGTGGTCCTTGGGAGTCAAGCACGGACGTTTTTGACCCTTAATACGTCCATGTTGATTTTAGGGTAATCTCCTATCATTTTAGACACCACACAACATGTAAAATATGCAAAGGCACACTAGCACAACACACGACTTGTTTCCAAACGTCTTGGTCGTTTCTTGACGTTTGACCTCTAATCCTATTCAAACAAACTATACAAGATGTGACCCACTTTATTAACTTGTTAATAACTCTTAAAGAACATGTGAGGCTCTAGATAATCCTAGTTTGTTTTGAGGGTTGTTATACAAAGGTAGAACTACGACAAATCCCATGTAGACACATGGTTTAAGGGATATCAAAAGGCTTCTTTGTACTTTAGTCTCATACTTCAAGTAGAGCTACTACGTTAAGCATATTCACTCGGTGCTTTTCCTTGGTCCTCATAGAGTAAGTTCATTCACATGAGTGTATTAGAGAAGCTACCATCTCAAATCCCTACCAACTCATAATACCATTTCCAAGAAGGGTTCATAAGGGTTGTCGATCAAGGTTCATTAGGATATCTCATTCATGAAATGGGTACCATGCTAGGTCTATGTGATTCACTTTATTATAACCCTTTTTTTCATATTCAAGGTTTGTACATTTACTTAGGTTTCTAGACTCATCAAGAAGGGGCACCATTCTTTGGTCTAGCTGTTCAAGACATTCTCTAGAATATACCTCATTCATCATTCAAGGAAGGTCACCAACTTCACATTATACCTTCACATATAACATAACATGATAGTACTACAATTTACATGATAATGCCGACAAGTCCATGATAACAATAAGAAAAATAAGTAAACGCCGCCACCATGAGTGGACTATTCGACACAAGACTAATTCTACATCAATTCTACATTTGAAAGGGAATTGGGTCAACTTAACCTCTTCCAATAGCGAAGATCAACATTCCTTAACATCTCTAACAATTCACAATATAATAGCATAATTACAATAGAAATCAAATATACAACTCATTATAATCACAATTCCATCAACATTAGATCATAAGTAATAAACCCAATTTAATAGTAAAGAACCCAATTCATAAGCCAAATTTAGGGATTATAGAACATCAAGGGTTCATGGAGATTTTCATTGAAAACATCAATTGAACATCTATAATATCATATCTAATTATTTGAAATCATTTCATGCAAGAACCCTTAAAAATTGACTTTTCCATGAACTTTGAAATTTGCTCTAAGGTGATAGATTATAAGAAGAAATCCCAAGAGAATTTAAGAATAAAGCTATTAGAATCCACAACCCTAGCTCCATCTTGATCTCAAGCTTCCATTGAGTTTTGAGAGAACTTTTAGGAGGAGAGGTTTTTGATTTTAAGAAAAGTGAATAATGAATTCTAATTAACCAAATAAATGTTTTAACCCTCTTACCCAAATACACCTAAAATAAACTACCCCATATTTAATTAGATTAGGGTGGATTTTACCAAACCAACCCTTTGCTTGGCCGACTCAAATGCAGAATTGCAGGTTGCCACTTACGACCCCCACATACGAACTATATGTGAGTTGATGGCCCATCTTGTTGCCTCATCAAAGGTGACTGAGGTTCCAACATGGGAGAATTTCTTGTTAGAATAAGGTAGGACCTACAAAAGTCACTCACGCCCTGTAAGTGGACCAACTGTTTGTAGGTCATGGTCGTAGGTCACTTCATTTCGACATGTTTGGGGTTTTACGTAGGGTCCTCCTGAAGAAACCTCAAGAGCATCCTTGGGGAATCGTACCGGGATGTTTAACCCCTAAAAATGGACATCAAGGTTCTAGGGTTCTTTTACAAGTCTTAAACCTCAAACAATACATCCAATTCAACAACAACACATTCGAACACACTAGCACAGAAATGATTAGTCTTTGAAAGTCTTGGTCATTCCTTGACGTTTTACATCAAACACAACCAAACTGATCTATAAACTAATTTTAACATCAAATAAATAAGCTAACGTCCCCTAAAACTAATGTGAAACTCTAGTTCATCTAGTTCATTTTGAGGGTTGTAACACAAATGTGATAAATGGCTTTATGTTGTGTTGTGAATGGTATCTATGTCTATTATGATGTATGTGAGATATATTGTGCTTATTGTGTTAAATGTTCATGATGTTTATTAAAATCACACGATGCATGTTTTCCAACTAAATGTCCTCTTTAAAGCATGTTCTTCTATGATACTTAGTGCATTCTTGTACTAATACCATTCTTCTTCATCTTAGTTAAAATTTCCAATATATATTTAAAATATCATAATACATAGTTAGAAACATCCATTTAAGCATCCATAACCTACACTTTGTGTAAAAAGGTGAAGAACAACGGTGTTAGTACAAGAATGCAATAAGTATGACAACCATGCAAAAACATGCATTTAAAAGGGACATTTTACTTGAAATCAGGCGTTATGCCTTTTTGTGATAACTTCATAAATCTTTGATACAATAAGCATTATACAATTTACATAATTCATATAGGCATATTCGAAGGTAAAACATCATATAAAACCACAAATTGCATTTAAGGCATAACAACCACCACTTTACAGTAAGCACATCCACTTTACAGTAACATTCTTTCCATTAACTCCTTAACTTCTCAAGTAACCCTTGTAACACTACCGAAATGCCATGACTTAGACTAGAGCTTAATCTATTTAATAATATTTAAAATTATTTTTTCAGATCTATATTAATATAATAAACTCATTTGGAAAAGGTTATAGCCAAAACGACAAAGAAAGACGTTGACGTCCGGAAACTAGCTAATTTGAACTAGTTGACGTCCCTATGTTTGGTGAAGGTGTCGAAGTGTCAAATGAAGACCAAAACTTGTAAATAGACATTATATAAGTAGTAGGTAGTACAAAGAGTCCAAACTTCCAGTAACGACATCTCAAGGACCACCCGAAGGGTCCTTGGGGAGGACCCAAACATGGGTGGGCAGGCTGCCTGGCAGGCTGCGAGCAGGCAGAATTAGAGGCAGCCGTTTGACGCGACGCGTGGCTACACGCAGGCCACTTCCTTAATATTTGAGGGCATCCGTGCGATGTGAGTTTGACACCCACCTCACTACCTCAACCCAAAATCTCAGAAAAATGACGGAATTTGGCCCCGCAACACGCAGCCACTTCCCAGAATCGTTAAAGTCGTATTTTTGGTAATTTAACTTCTTAAAAAGACTCATTTAAGTGGAGGTTCTTTTGGGTAATTCATAGGACGACTATATATGGATATTAGGTCAGTTTTAGACTACTTTTACGCGTCCAAATCAGATTCAGACGAAATTTCTCTCATCTCTCAAGAAACGCTCTCTTTTCCAAACTCCATTGAAGAACAAGAAGAGCTTAAGGAAGAAGACGAAGGCTTCGAAGTTTCCAATCAAATTTTGTGGATTCTTAATCTATCAGGTATGGGTTTTTCACTCTTGGGATACCTTTCCCCAAGAGGTCCTTTCAAAGTTAAGTATTCAAGACATTCAATTCTAGGGTTTTACTCTATAAAACGGATTTTCTTCCTAACTCCAGATTTATGATTTTTTATGAAGAGCAATTGTTTTTTATGGTTATGCATGTATTGTTGAGTGTTTGAGTTGTAATGATTAATTTTCTTGAGAAGCATTTTTATTACAATTTGATGGTTTTGAATGGGTTATACCAAATACTTGATGACACGTAAACGTAGGGATTAAAATTAAGACTAGAATGAACTCTAAAATGACCTATTCCCTTATCCTACATTATGCATTAATCTTGCATATGATTTGAGAGTTGTTCTTGATTATGCTATTGAGTATTTCACTATGTTATGGTTATGAATGTTGTAAGTTGAACTATGTTCTTGAATAAGGTTCTTGGAAGACAGAGGTAAGTCTTCTAAAGTGTGATTACTCTCCAATGTTTATGTTAGCCTATAAATCATGATGCTATCTTATGAAAGTGTATGATGTTGCTATGTGTATATGTTGAGATATGAACATGTTACTTGTGAGATCATGATAAGAACATGAAAATATGCAAGTTACGATATTCTCTTGTATGCTTTACACAAGATGACTATGTTATGTTAATATCACAAACGAAGGGTTAGAATGAAAGGAAATTCTCATCTAATTCTAAAGAGCTCATGATCATGTTTATACAAGGAGTTAATCTCCTATGACCTATGATAAGTTTATGATAAAAGACAGCTTAAAGGTTACTCAAGAAAGGGACCTAAGCTAAGCACCGATGAACTAGATATGAGAGGTGTCCCTTCCCTAGTTGGAAGGTAGGTCATAATGACTCTCATGAGATTGAGTCTTCCATGTAATGTGGAACTATGGGTCTCTAATAGATCTCCTAGTTCTTGAACTATGTTGCCACCATAGGATACTAGCTAGTGGATCCACCTAGAAAGCTATGTCATGTTAGGTTCTACTTTGGCAGGTAGACCACCTTTTTTCGGTGTGGGGTTTTATGACACCGGATTCCATGTTTAGCTCACATGGTCTATGTCGGTTAAGACGAATTTTCCCTCATGTAAAATGAAAGACAAGTAAATGGACATTGACTAGGGTGACTTGAGGAGTTTGGTTAGTGTAGGTAGGGGTATGGGACTCTACCTAGACATTACACAAGTTGACTCTAAAGGAAGTCCTAGGAGATTGTTCTTATGTAATATGATATCATGAAAGATATATGTTTATGATACATTATGTTACTCTTATATGATGTTAGTCATTATAATGAATATGTTATTGGGTTATATTGTTATACGAAGTGATGAGTACTTATGTTACAAGTTATATGAAGCAAAGTTTTACTCATGGTCTCCTATCTTATCTACTTGGTTGTGTTGGGTTATGGGACTTCGCATGACCATTGCACTTGTAGGTTGCGGATGGGATCATTGGTAATCGTTTTGTATGTTATGATTATATGATCTATTGAATATTAAATGTTAACATGACTCTATGAATATATGTCTTTGATTAAGATCATGCTTTATGTGATGAAATCCTTAACTTGTATGTGTTCTATGGTATGTGCATTGCACACATTCATATGACTTAGCATTCTTTCTAAATAAATGATAAATGGTCCTTTCTTATGCATGTCCTTATATGTTATGTGCATATACACATACTTAGTACATGTGGCATACTAACCCATTACATTATAGTACTACAACTGTAGGTTCCGGCTATTGAAGTTTAAGGAGGCCGATTTGAAGAAGCTTGGAACTCTTTCTCCAAGTCTTGGTAGGTCCTCAATGTTCAGGGATGTTATCTTTTCAACATTCTAGCTTATACCGATTTTTAGTAGTTTTAAGAATACATTATTTCCATTATGTTCTTTGGATTCTTTTGTACTAAGGCCTATATGGCATAATTATTATTTATTGGCTAAATCCAGATTGGTACTCTTAGATGGTTTTTATATATGTGAGACAAGTTTTAGAATATCGTAGTTTATTATGAATGTTAAGTATGAAGTCTAAGTATACTTCACATAAGTATGTAAAAGTTTTAATTTTTCTGCAATTTTTACTGATCACATGTTATGACGAATGCTAAGGGCTTGTCTGAGTCATCTGGAGGACGACGACGCCGATTTCATCTGGGGTATGCTCTCCGGGTGTGAAAAACTTGGTATCAGAGCATGAGGTTAAATATCCTTAGGATCAATGTCTCACTAAACCACATTACCTAGTGTCTAGTTCATGGTTGTGAAGCGTACCACAATTGTGGATGAGATGTTATGTGATGATTAGGAAACTTCTCTTTTCTTAGTAATCCTATGTCGTGCCTTTAGAGCCTTGACACTATGTGTCTATTAGCATCTAATCCCTTTCTTATGGTTATAGGCGATGAACATAAGAAGGACAGCCGCGAGAAGAGTACGAGAGGAGATTGCGAATGCGGGAGCTATTCCCCAAGGTAATCGAAACTCTCCTCAAGTGCAAGTTGCTGCAAATAATCAAGTTCCGGTGAATCCTCCGGCAATGACGGCTGGTGAAGTGAGGGCAGCCCTGTTCCAAATGGCCCAACCCATTACCACCCAAGCTCAAGCCATCACGGCTCAAGCTAACAGAGAGGGTGTTCCTCGAGATAACCAATATGCTAGTACTATGGCTAGCCGTTTAAGAAATTTTACCAGGATGAATCCTCCCATGTACTTTGGATCAAAAGTTGATGAAAACCCCCAAGATATCCTTGATGAGGTCTACAAGATTGTGTTTGCTATGGGGGTGAGTACTACTGAGAAGGTTGAACTTGCTTCTTATCAACTCAAGGACGTGGCTAAGACATGGTACAATCAGTATAAGGATAATAGGGTTTTAGGAGATGGTCCCCTGACTTGGGAGATCTTCAAAAAGGCCTTTCTTGACAGATTCTTCCCAAGGGAACAAAGGGAAGCTAAGGTAGAGGATTTCATCAACCTTCGTCAAGGATGTATGAATTTCAAGTAATACTCCTTAAAGTTCATTAAGCTGTCCAAATATGCTTATTCTTTGGTTTCTAATGCTAGGGATGAAATGAGCCGTTATGTAACGGGTGTATCCAAAGAGCTTGAACAAGAATGTCATGCAACCATGCTTCATGACAATATATATCTTTCTATGTTGAATGTTCATGCTCAACAGGTTGAGAAAAGTCATCTAAGGAAGAGGAATAGGGAAGCTAAGAAGGCAAAGTCTTTTGAGAGTAGTTCTTCTAAGAATAGGCTTGATGTTCAAGACAAGCCGAAGTTCAAGAAGAGGTTTTCAAACCAAGATCCTTCAAATTTCTCCAAGAATCGCAATGATAGAGGTTCTAATCCTAAACCTCAAAAGGGGAGAAATGTTAACCCACCAAGAGAAAGACCAACTTGTGGTATGTGTGGTAAGGAACATGTGGGTGAATGCCTTGTTGGAACTTATAGTTGCTATGGTTGTGGAAAAGGTGGACATATGGTGAAAGATTGTCCTAATGTGAGAAGTCAAGGTAAATGGAATAGCCAAACTCAATCAAGCGGTCCTAGTTTTGAAGCTCCAAAAAAGGAACCGTTTCTACGCACTCAAGGCTAGGGGTGAACAAGAAAGCTCTCCCGACGTTGTGACGGCTATTACAAGTTTTCTCTGTTAATGATTATGCTTTTCTTGTCCCAGTTCCTACCCTTTCTTTTGTTACACCTTTGGTAGCTAGGAAGTTTGATGTACTTCCCGATGTTTTGATTGAACCCTTTTCTGTTTGTATCCCAATGGGTGACTCTGTAGTTGCAAAAAGAGTCTATAGGAAATTCCATGTAATGCTGCCCAATAGAGTTACTCTTGTTGATTTGGTAGAACTTGACATGTTTGATTTTGATATCATCTTGGGTATGGATTGGCTTCACGATTGTTTTGCGTCCATAGATTGTAGAACAAGGGTAGTGAAATTTCAATTCCCTAATGAACCCATTTTAGAGTGGAAGGGGGGAAATTCTATGCCAAGGGGTCAAATCATTTCTTGTTTGAAGGCTAGTAAGATGATAGCCAAGGTTTGTCTATATCATGTGGTGAGAGTTAAGGACCTAGAATGTGAAACTCCTTTTATTGAGTCAGTCCCTGTAGTGAGAGAATTCCCAGATAACTTTTCCTAATGACCTTCTAGGAGTTCCCTCGAACAATAAATTGACTTTGGCATTGATTTATTACCGGACACGAATCCCATTTCAATTCCGCCATATAGGATGGCTCCGGCTAAATTGAAAGAGTTGAAGCTACAAATCAAAGATTTACTAGACAGGGGTTTCATCCAACCTAGTATTTCTCCATGAGGTGCTCCGGTCTTGTTTGTTAAGAAGAAGTATGGGTCCCTTAGAATGTGCATTGAATATCGCCAACTCAATAAGGTCACCATAAAGAACAAGTATCCTCTCCCTAGATCTATTTGATCAGCTCAAAGGTGCAAGTTATTTTTCAAAGATTGACTTAAGGTTGGGATAACACCAACTTAGGGTAAGAGGTGAATATGTTCCAAAAACAGCTTTCCGAACTAGATATGGTCACTATGAATTTCTTGTTATGTCTTTTGGGTTAACAAATGCCCCGGCAGCATTTATGGACCTAATGAATAGATTTTTCTGATATTACCTCGACTAATTTGTGATTGTGTTCATTGATGATATTTTGATATACTCTAAGAATGAAAATGAGCATGAGAGTCACATGAGGCTGGCCTTGCAAGTCCTTAATGAACACCAACTTTATGAAAAATTTAGCAGGTGTGAATTTTTGCTGAGGTCAGCTGCTTTTCTTGGCCATATTATCTCTGGTGATGGTGTAGAGGTTGATCCGAAGAAGATGGATGTGGTCAGAAATTGGCCTAGACATTTGACTCTCACAAACATAAGGAGTTTCTTGGGTCTAGCCATCTATTATAGAAGGTTTGTTGATGGATTTTCGTCCATTGCTTCTCATTTGATAGCTTTGACCCAAAAGAAGGTGAAGTTTGAGTGGTCGGAAGCCTGTGAGAAAGGTTTTCAAGAGTTGAAAGATAAGCTTACCTCTGCTCCAGTGTTGACCTTACCGGAAGGCAATGAAGGCTTTGCAGTGTATTGTGATGCTTCTCGAGTAGGCTTGGGATGTGTCCTCATGCAACATGTCAAGGTAATTGCTTATGCTTCTAGGCAACTTAAAGTTCATGAGAAGAATTACCCAACCCACGATCTTGAGTTAGCCGCTGTAGTTTTTCCCTTAAAAATATGGAGACATTACTTGTATGGTGTGCATGTTGATGTGTTTACTGACCATAAAAATCTTCAATATGTGTTTAGACAAAAGGATTTGAACCTCCGACAGAGAATATGGTTAGAATTGTTGAAGGATTACGACATGAGTAAACTTTACCACCTCGGCAAAGCCAATGTGGTTGCGGATGCTTTGAGTCGTGTGACTATGGGTAGTGTGTCTCATGTAGAAGAAGAGAAGAAAGAACTTGTGAAAGATGTTCATAGGTTGGCTCGCTTAGGTGTGCGGTTAGAAGATTCTCCAATTGGTGGTTTTATGGTCCATCATAACTCCGACTCATCATTAGTTGTTGAGGTGAAATCTAAGCAACACCTTGATCCTCTATTGATGGAGTTGAAGGAATCGGTACTTAGTAAGGTCAATGAGTCATTATCCCAAGGGGGGATGGTGTTATTAGGTACCAAGGGAGAATATGTGTACCCGATGTTGAGGATTTGAGAAATCAGATTCTAGAATAAGCAAATGGTTTTCGCTATTCTATACATCCGGGTGCCACCAAAATGTATCACGGCCTTAGAGAGGTCTATTGGTGGGATGGTTTAAAGAGGAACATAGCCGAGTTTGTTGCTAAGTGTCTAAACTGCCAACAAGTTAAAGCTGAGCATCTAAAACCTGGTGGTTTAACCCAAATCATGGATGTTCCGACATGGAAGTGGAAAGCCATCAATATGGATTTTGTTGTTGGGTTACCTCGAACCCGAAAGCAAAATGATTCTATATGGGTTATTGTGGACAGGTTGACCAAATCTGCCCATTTTATTCCTGTTAAATCTACATATACTGCCAAAGATTATGCAAGAATCTATATTGATGAGATTATGAGTCTTCATGGGATTCCTTTGTCCATCATTTCGGATAGAGGTGCCCAATTCACTTCACTTTTTTGAAAGGCTTTTCAGAAGGGTTTAGAAAGTGAAACTTAGTACCACTTTTCATCCTCAGATGGATGGTCAAGCGGAATGTATCATTCAGACCCTTGAGGACATGTTAAGAGCCTATGTCATTGATTTCAAGGGAAGTTGGGATGATCACTTACCTTTGATTGAGTTATCTTACAAAAATAGATGTCATTCGAGCATCCCCATGGCACCTTTTGAAGCTCTTTATGGTAGAAGGTGTAGATCTCCGGTTGGATTGTTTGAGGTTGGTGCATCCTCACTCCTTGGTCCAAAGATTATCTATGAGGCTATAGAGAATGTTTGAATCATAAGAAATAGATTGAAGACATCCTATAGTCGGCAAAAGTCTTATGCCGACAATAGAAGAAGAAATCTTGAGTTTGAAATAGGTGATCATGTCTATTTGAATATTTCAGCTATGAAAGGGTATGAGATTCGGTAGAAAGGGGAAATTAAGTCCCCGGTATGTTGGTCCTTATAAGGTTTTACAACGAATTGTGAATGTTGTCTATAAGTTGAAACTACCTAGTTAATTGGCTTTGGTTCATCCGGTGTTTCATGTTTCTATGCTCAAGAAATGCATAGGCGACCCTGTGTCCATTCTGCCTATTGAAGGTTTAGGGGTGGATGAGAACCTCTCCAATGAAGAGGTTCCGGTTGAGATCCTAGATTGCCAAGTCAAGAAGTTGAGAAACAAGGAGGTTGCCTCTGTAAAATTTCTATGGAGGAACCATCTTGTTGAGGGTGCAACATGGGAAGCTAAAGCCGACATGAAGTCCTGCTACCCTCATATATTTACTCCTTTAGGTTAGAAATTCCTCTTCATAGAGAATGTAATGCATAATCATGAAACTGACTTGTTTTCTAAATAGGTTCATGTTTTGGTAAAAGATAGTATCAACTAGAGTTTTAAAAAAATCCCTTCATACTCTATTCTTGCACTTATGTGAAACATGTATGCATATGTTTTCTTGAGATTTTGTTGTTTTGTTATTGTCTTGAGATTAATGATAGCATGGTAACTCTTTGATGTACTTTAAGCTCATGATAATGTTGAGAATTAAATTCCTCATTATGTGTTATGAAATTTTGAGGTTTTATATGTTTGTGCAACATGAATTGAGTGCTATGTATAATGTTATGGTATGTGTTGAAAGGAGTTGTGAAGTAATCCTATGAGCTGTGACTCATTATAATTTTATGTTGTTGATTGGTTGGGCTGCTAGTATTGAGTCTATTCTTACCCTCCAAAAGATTTTAGTATCATTCGGGGACGAATGTTCCTAAGGGGGGGATAATGTAACACTCCGGAAATGCCATGACTTAGACTAGAGATTAATATATTTAATAATGTTAAAAATGATTTTTCCAGACCTATATTAATATAATAAAATCATTTGGAAAAGGTTAGAGCCAAAACGACAAAGAAAGACCTTGACGTCAGGAAACTAGCTAATTTGAACTAGTTGACGTCCCTATGTTTGGTAAAGGTGTTAAAGTTTCAAATGAAGTCCCAAACTAGTAAAGTGACCTTATAAAGGTATTAGGTAGTACAAAGAGTCCAAACGTCCGGTAAATTCACCCCAAGGACCAACCGAAGGGTCCTTGGGGAGGACCCAAACATGGGTGGGCAGGCTGCCTGGCAGCCAGCGAGTAGGCAGAATTGGAGGCAACGGGGGCGAGGCGTGGATGACACGCAGGCCACTGCCTCAAGATTTGAGAGAAGACGTGCGACGCGAGGCTGACACGCACCTCACTGCCTCAACCCAAAATCTCAGAAAAATGACGGGATTTGGCCTCGCGACTCGCAGTTACTTCCCAGAATCGTAAAGTTGTATTTTTGGTAATTTAACTTCTTAAAAAGACCCATTTAAGTGGAGGTTATTTTTGGTAATTCATAGGAAGAATATATATTTATATTAGGTCATTTTTAGACCACTTTTACGCGTTCAAATCAGATTCAAATGAAATTTCTCTCATCTCTCAAGAAACGCTCTCTTTTCCAAACTCCATTGAAGAACAAGAAGAGCTTAAGGAAGAAGACGAAGTCTTCGAAGTTTCCAATTAAATTTCGTGGATCATTCATCATAAGGTATGGGTTTTTCACTCTTGGGATTCATTTCCCCAAGAGGTCCTTTCAAACATAAGTTTTCAAGACATTCAATTCTAGGGTTTTTACTATACAAAACGAATTTTCTTCCTAACTCCAGATTTATGATTTTTTATGAAAAGCAATTGTTTTCTATGGTTAATTATGTATGTATTGTTGAATGGTTGACTTGTAATGATATATTTTTGTGAGAAGCATGTTTATTATCAATTTAATGGTTTCGAATGGGTTATACCCACTACTTGATGACACGTAAACTTAGGTATTGAAATTAAGACTACAATGACTCTTAAATGACCTGTTCCCTTATCCTACATTATGCATTGATCTTGTATATGATTTGAAGAGTTTTTCTTGATTATGCTATTGAGTATTTCACTATGTTATGGTTATGAATGTTGTAAGTTGAACTAAGTTCTGAATAAGGTTCTTGGAAGCAAGAGGTAAGTCTTCTAAAGTGTGATTACTCCCCAATGTTTATGTTAGCCTATAAATCATGATGCTATGTTATGAAAGTATGTATGATGTTACTATGTGTATATGTTGGTCTATGAACATGTTACTTGTGAGATCATGATAATAACACGAAAAAATGCAAGTTACGATATTCTCTTGTATGCTTTACACATGATGACTATGTTATGTTAATCTCACAAACGAAGGGTTAGAATGAATGGAAATTCTCATCTAATCCTAAAGAGATCATGATCATGTTTATACAAGGAGTTAATATCCTATGACCTATGATAAGTTTATGATAAAAGAAACTTTAAATGTTATTCAAGAAAGGGACTTAAGCTAAGCACCGATAAACTAGATATGAGAGGTGTACCTTCCCTAGTTGGAAGGTAGTTCATAATGACTCTCATGAGATTGAGGCTACCATGTAATGTGGAACTATGGGTCTCTAATACATCTCCTAGTTCTTAAACTATGTTTCCTACATAGGATACTACCTAGTGGATTCACCTAGAAATCTAGGTCATGTTAGGTTTTACTTTGGCCGGTAGACCACCTTATTTTGGTGTGGGGTTATGGGGCTTCGCATGACCATTGCACTTGTAGGTTACGGATGGGATCATTGGTAATCGTTTTGTATGTTATGATTATATGATCTATTGAATATTAAATGTTAACATGACTCTATGAATATATGTCTTTGATTAAGATCATGCTTTATGTGATGAAATCCTTAACTTGTATGTGTTCTATGGTATGTGCATTGCACACATTCATATGACTTAGCATTCTTTCTAAATAAATGATAAATGGTCCTTTCTTATGCATGTCCTTATATGTTATTGTGCATATACACATACTTAGTACATGTGGCGTACTAACCCATTACTTTATATTACTAGAACTGTAGGTTCCGGCCATTGAAGTTTAAGGAGGTCGATTTGAAGAAGCTTGGAACTCTTTCTCCAAGTCTTGGTAGGTCCTCAATGTTCAGGGATGTTATCTTTTCAACATTCTAGCTTACGCCGATTTTTAGTAGTTTTAATAATACGCTATTTCCATTGTGTTCTTTGGATTCTTTTTTACTAAGGCCTATATGGCATAATTACTATTTATTGGCTAAGTCCAGATTGGTACTCTTAGATGGTTTTTATATATGTGAGACAAGTTTAAGAATATCGTATTTTTTTATGAATGTTAAGTAAGAAGTCTAAGTATACTTCACATAAGTATGTAAAAGTTTAAAAAATTTCAGCAATTTTTACTGATCACATGTTATGACGAATGCTAAGAGCTTTTCTGAGTCCTCTGAGAGGACGACGACGCCGATCTCATCTGGGGTATGCTCTACGGGTGTGACAACCCACTAGTGATACTTGGTACAATTCATCACCTTAAGGCCACAAGGAAATCATACATACAACCTACATAATCCAACACATACCATCATATAAGTATAGCACACCATAAGACACATTCAAGTCAAGACACCCAATACTATTACAGTAAGCCATAGTCACATTACACATATGTTAACTTCACTTCACATAGGCCACTATAAGACCCTTACTCACAACACCAATCTAAGTCTACTAATTGCAATGAACATCTGAATCCCTATAACATCACACATACTTAGTAAAACTATCATGAGACTACAAGCCTTAACATGTATTTCATACATCAACCATAATACTATAGTCAACTACATACACATCAAGTAGGACCTTAATCACATAGTCACATTAGAACTTCATACCATGCATATCATCACATCATGTAGACACTAATACAATGTCATGCAAAAGAAACATAAACATGATCATATACATTAGAACACCTTCCTAGAACTCCCATCAAGAGCTACTTGTACAATGCATAGGTAAAGTCCCATACCCTCACCTACACTAAGCAACTTCCCTTAGGTTATCCTAGTTATGGTCCTTACTTTACTTCCATTGTCAATTTTACTTTAGGGAAACTATAGCCTTAACCGACACTAAGACCATGGGTGTTAAACATGGAATTTGGTGTTGTAGAGCCTTACACCAAGGAAAGGTGCCCTACCTAGCCAAGGTATAACATTAACATCATTCTAGCATATTAGGTGATATCACTTACTACATCCTATGGGGAAAGCATAGTTTATGGAACTTGGAGGTATATATGAAAAACCTCTTTATGCTTATTGAGGTGTTGTAGTTATCCACTTACGAAAACCTTCTTTATGCCTATTGAGGCATTGTAGTTATCCACCTCGTGAGGACTATCGTGAACAAGCCTTCATACATTGGGAAGGGGAACCCCTCATCTAAGTTGACTCGGTGCTAAGCTAAGTTCCTTCTATTGAAAAGCCATTATTATCATTCCTTTATAAAATATAGGCTTAGGAGAGTTAACCCCTCATATGCTTAGCTCATAGGTCATAGATGAGAGTTCATCAACCTAAATTATGTGAGAAGTCCTTTCACATGGACAGAAATGGATATAAGAATACCCTTTAATTAGACACCATGAACCTATACTACTTTGTAAGCATACATGAAGTGTGAGTGTGTGTACATTGGTCAACATGATCACCTAATGGCTATCAACAACACATTGAGGCAACCACCCTCTTACGACCACAATGCACATTCAAGGATAGACCACACATCACAATTTAGCATAGGAGACAAGCTAACTTTACATTACACTTAAGACTCCTAACATTAGCTAATAACACATTCACATAGGGGCACATAGGTAGGGGTTCATTGATCATCAATATTTAATCAATGAAAGCACCTAGACATAACCCTAACATAGTCATTCACAAGCTTATACATTAACAACACAACCTAGATCACAACTAGAATAGAAGACTAAGCATGCTTCACATTTGGTGATCATCACCACCACACCTTCATAATACAATTTCCTTCAAGGCCATGATCACATCACATATATAATGACAATAATGTAAATAACACCACCATAAGTGGACAATACCACACAATGCCATACAAGGTCAATCGTATAGCAATTCTATAAGAAAAGTAGAGGAATAGAGCAACCTTGCAAAATATCCCTTGCTTTGATCATCAACGATAAATACTCATAATCCATTAATAATACAATTATTGAGTGGATAAAGATAACATATCATAAACTAAATCATACTTCAATTGCCCTAGAATCGAGATCATGACAAGTGCTCCATATTAATTAACAATCAATAGAAAATACAAGAACATAGGTCAACCTTCAAACCTTGATCCATATGGATAAATTTCACATAATTCAACATTACATTACATCATAGGCAGTATCTAAAGTACACTAATCATATACGAGATCATTATTCAATCATCATAGAATTAAGGCCATATCATGTACACTACTTCACCAAACTATAAAAGATATAGGACTATAGGTCAACCTTACCAAACTTCCAAGCCTTGATCATCATTTATAACTCATCAATAATTCACCATCAATTTGAATACAAAACAGTAGCAATAGACAATTCAACATGCTAGAATCATAATTCACTTAACATAGAATCAAGATCACAATGCCTACAAATAGGCTAAATCGAGATTTTAGATGGAACATGGGTTCATCATGCAATTGTATTGAAATTCACTTTACAATTGGTACGTTATCATCAATTCATCATGAGAAAGCTTTTGAAAATGTTTTGAGAAAGAACCCATGGCTAGATTGGAAGATTGGAGGTTTGATCATGAACTTGCATTGAAAACATTGGAAGGAACTCCTTAGAAGAAAGGTTTACTATGGATGAAGGATTACCAAACCTCATTATAAAATAAACCATGAAAACTTGATGAAAAAACCACCACAATCCAATCTACAAGTTGTTCTTGAGCTTCATCTCCAATGGAGGTTTCTAGAGAGACTTTGGTTTGGGAGGGAAGTCTAATTAG
Source organism: Solanum sitiens (assembly GCA_016801875.1). Taxonomy (NCBI): domain Eukaryota; kingdom Viridiplantae; phylum Streptophyta; class Magnoliopsida; order Solanales; family Solanaceae; genus Solanum; species Solanum sitiens. The sequence continues at coordinate 777,027 of JABWTJ010000328.1, forward strand.
AGAATATGAATTCGGTTTTGGGTTTTGATATTTTCAACTAACTTAGTATAACCAAAAATATCTAAATAAACAGCCTAGGGTCAGGTTAGGACATGGGGTAAATTTCCCATTCATCCCCTTAATGAAACAGTCCGTTTGGCAGTGATTTTGCAGGCTGCATCGATGCCACCATCGCGCCCCCTAGTTCCAACGATGGACCGTACTATTGGTTGTCGTTTGGGTCTGAGGCTTGTCACCTGGCTTAATCCTTCACCAGACTAAGTATTAAACAATGCCTCCCCATCGACAGGGCGTAGTTCCACCTACGAGGCATCATTCAAGGCCTTCGTTTGACACTGCCAAGGCAGTGCCTAGGTAGTGTTTGAGGGCCTTTTGTGGGGCCCTTGGGGAGTCGTACCCAGACGTTTCTAATGTAAATACACACATTAACATTTCAAGGACCTTCCATACCATTTTGAGCATCAAACAACACTCTCAACACATCCAAATATTCTAAGCACACTCAAGTCACACATGCACGTCTCAAGGGCAAACTTTTGAACGTCTTGGACGTTTGACTTCCAAATGACTTCGAATAAATTATACATGCTTTGGAGTCTTGCATATAAGTATAAGTTGCATGTTCTCCATATGTTATGCATGTCCTAGAAGACACTATGTTACACATGTTTTGAAAGATTATTATTACATGTAGTTGGATTTTTGATAAATTGCATATTTCTCATGTTGTTGTGCATCTTAATATGGTGAAGGCACATCTGAATTTATGAGGTTGTATAATCAACATGCTTGATTACACTTTTGATGTAAGGATATTTTGGCCCCATATTTGAGGTGTTGAGCTTTCATAAAATGAGAAAAGATGAGTTCCCTTTAAGAATAGGTGATTTTGTGTTGTTTGAAAGTGTTGACATAGGCTCACTCTTAAGGAGTGATGGTGTACGTAGACAATATTATTGATGTGTGCCTATGAGTTGTAATATCTTCCTTAAATGATGCATGCTCATGAAAGCTAATGTTATGAAATAAATTGAAATTTTTGTGAGATAACTTCCTAAAGTTGTGATGTGGTTGGTATGATCTGCCATTTTTGACTTCATGAGGAAAGAAGTATGAGCATGCTATGGTTAAAATTTGAGAATTTCTCCTTAACTTAATTTAACTTTGTGAAATTCTTGCATATGAGCTTTATGATGCCATGTGTGTGTTGTGACTAGGAGAAGGTAGTCCCTCTTTGAACATAACTAAACATGGTAATGTCATGTACGTCTTTGATGGTATGATGTCTAAATGATAAGATTCTTAGTTGATCTACATTACTCATGATTTATGTGCATTAGGCATATGAGTTACTTATTTTCCTCGTATAATGTTGATCATGCCTATGTCTGATTTGAAGGTTATTACATATTGGACCCTATGATGAGATAAAAAGGGTAAAGACCATGTCAGAATTAGGATAAGTTAGTTCCTCCTATGAGCATGACAAATATTTTTGTGTATGATGCATTATGAGTTGGTTGATGAAGTTTCTACTTGCTTGTGTTGCATTGAGTGCATAATGATATGAAGTTGGTCTTCCTTGTATGTTCGGTGCATTGACTATTATGTTGCATTAATGTAGTGTGTTGTGAGCTGCTATTCGGGTCATGCAGTCCTTGAAAGTGTTTGAAGTGTCATTCGAGGACGAATGTTCCCAAGTGGGGAATATTATAAGGACTCTCAAAATGAAATAGGATGAAATACAGCATCACATGAGTTCAATAGTTAATAAATTGTTCATAAGGTGAGAAAAACTTTTGATAGTTTGTTTTAAGAGTTTCAAGGTCAAATGTCAAAGAACGACCAAGACGTTCGGAAACTAGTATTTTGTGTGCTAGTGTGTTCTGGTATGTTTGCCTTGTTTTGAAGTGTCGTTTGGAGTCTAATAATATTGGCGGTGACCCTATTACCTAGATGGCCATGTTTAGGGTTGAAATGTCCTGGTACAATTCCCGAATGACCACCCTAAGGATCCTTGAGGAGGACCCAAACGTTGGCCAAAAGTTGTCAAAACAGCCTTGACTAACGCCCTAATCTACGGCCCATAAATAAATTGACTCCCCATAGAAAGGGAGTGTGGCTCCACACTTAATCGTGGGTGTTTAGCCCCCAAATTGAGGAGCCTCAATCACCTTTGACGGATGATCAAGACGGGATCGTCAATTCATTGATGGTCTGTCAATGGTGGCCATCAATGGCCACCTGCACACTGCCTAGTCTCAGCCACATAAGGGGTGAATTGGTAAATTTTCTCCATATTCGAATTAAATGGTGGATGGTTATTTTACCTATTTTAGGGTATTTTAATATGATTAAAACATAGAAACCCCATATCAGAATTCATTTTTCAAATTAAACCCTTTCCTTCCAAAATAGATTCTCTCAAAACTCCATTGGAGTCCAAGCGCTAGATCAACCTAGGAGATGGGTTTTCAACTTATTTCTTCTTCAATTTTTGTGGGTCTTTAATATATTTGGTATGGTAACTCTTGATTCTTGAATAAGTTTTCATTCAAGGAGATCTATCAAAGATTTTCCAAAGAGTTTCAATGATCAAATTCCCCAATTTCCAATCTATTCATTGTCAAAGTGTTTTCAAAGTCAATGTAATGATGTATTAATATTTAATCAAGGGTTTTAACATGATTTTCAATGAAATTCCTTGAAGAACCCATGATCTCCAAAACTCTCAATTTAGCCTATAAAGTTGGCTCTATGATCTTGATTGGATGTTAATGGAATTAAGCTTCGATTGTGATGTATTATTAAATGCTATGGTTGTCTTTAGATATTGATTATGAATTGTTGAGGATTGATCTATGTTGATCATGGCTTGGACAATCGGTAAGTTGACCTTACCTCTTGTCTATAGTATTGGAATTGATGTTGTATGGTTTGATCCACTTATGGTGGAGGTGCTTACTTCTTGTATATCTATACATGTTGTGATCATGGCCTTAAGTGAAATAGATGTAAAGTGAATTTTTATTATGATGATCATGAGTATGAAGGTGTGCCATGAAGGTTATGTATGTAGTCCTCAATGTTAGTATCATGACTAAGGTGTATTGTTAATGTGACGTATAAGGTGAATGAGAATGTTAGGGTAAGGTATGGTCGACATGATTGGTTATGTTAAGTACTATTATGGAATGACCCCTACCTATGTCACCCCTATATGAATGTGTAATCTTATACATGTTAGGAGTTGACTATTCAATGTTGAATGTGGTTATGTTTCCCTATGACGAAGTGTGGGTGTGTGGTATAGAATCCCTAAAGTCCTTATATGTGAATTGTTCACGACTTGGGGTTGTTGTAAATGTGTTGGGATCCCTTGAAGGGAAGTTCCCTTAATGACAATTTTGTTGCTATTATGTCATTATGATGACTAATATGTACACACACACACTCCCCATGCATAATTATGAATATGATATTTTATGGTGTCAATTGAAAGGATAATTCTCATATGCACCTTTACATCTTATTATGCATGAAAAGTATATGACTAGAAAGGTATGAACATTTGTTACATAAAGGTGTTTAAGTGAAAAGACAATCTGACATAATGTAGCTTCTATGATAAAAGGTCATTTTCATCTTACCAACATTTGAGATATATTATATATGAGGAAGTTATGTCCCTAAATCCTATCTTATGAATAATGTTAAGTAAAGGCTTGAAGATGATTTAAAAAGGGAGTTTGAGCTTAGTACCGAGTGAATATGAAAATGAGACGAAGGCTTTTACATTTAGCAAGTCAGGCTTCCCACATGGGTTTCTTCTACGTTTACCAATTCTGGGTTCCCAAGGATATGTGTTGTCTCATGAGATGGAAGTTTTCTACGTTAGCAAGTCCAGGTTTCTAGTAGCAATCTCTTTCTTCCATAACTACGTGCCCCCGTAGGTCTTAGATTAGGTGATCCACTTAGATAGCTATTATGTATGTAGGTTCTACCTTGGCAAGTGGTACCCCTCTTTTCGGTGTAGAGGTAGAACACTGGATTCCATGTAGCTCACATGGTCTATGTCGGTTATGGAAATGTCTCCTGAAAGTTAAGAAATGAACTAAGATAAGAATATGAACTCTATTCATGATTTCTTGAAGAGTTACTTAGTGCAGGTAGGACTATGGACCCTACTTATGCATTACACAAGTGGACATTAAGGGAGATTATGATTAGGTTTTTTATGTAATAAGGAATATGGTTCATGTATGTTGATATGACTGCATGTTAAGGTTGACTTTACATATGTAAAGACATGCATTGTGATTATGCATGTGAATCACACTTAAGAAGATTGAATATAAATCAATTTCTAAGTCCTTGACAGCGGCACCAAAAATTTGTTGATCCCCAATAGACACGCAAGTGTACGTGATCGCTTAAGTAATATAGATTCTTTTATAAACGAGTTATCGTTCCCAAGGGACTTATGATCGATTTATACTTAGAACTTAATTCTACAACTAAAAATAAAAGTAACAATTTCAAGAGTTGATGATTGATTGTTAACTATGACTAATTATAAACTATATAAATGTAACTAACTTTGAACAACTTTGAGATGATGTTTCAAGATAGTAAAAGACAATTCCAAGGCTGCAGCATGTATTGAATTTTATGTATCGTATTATTGGCATAGAACTAGTTTCAGTTGAAAAGTTATTGATTTATAGGGTAGATAGTATGATATGGGCTACATACCTCTCGTCGCTTACCCCAATTATCTATCTAACTATATCATTGAGCGGGCATAAATAGACTAATTGGCGAGCATTTAAATTTCATCCCATTTCATAACCAAGCAAGATATTCGTCTAGGCGTCACTCCTGAACACTAATCACCTCAATCTAACATGAAGACCGAGCACTCTATATTTTTAGGTCTATCTAATCCATTCTTTCTCGATTTTAAGATTAGACACTATGTTTATCTTATGGTCATCAAACATAAAATAGTAAAACAAGAATATAAAAGTAACTTACATTGACAACCAAAAATCAATTCATATACCCATAATATTCGACAATTGATGCGTAGATACAACCCCAGAACTAGGGTAATTAGTCACTCATACTATTGGAAAACCATAAAAGACAATTGTTCATGCGATTTGAAGAAAATAGTAGAGTTAGAAACTCAAAACCTATTACAAACTTGAATTCGTGCTCTTGCACACCATTTAAAAGTCAAACCCTAATAATGGAGCCCTAAAGATCTATTTATAATATAAGAAAAGTTGGGAACCAATCCTACTCAAATTATCAATCTTATTTAATGTTTAAAAGTTGGAAAGTTGGAAAAAGTGTGGTGTGTCGCGTCTCTATCGCCCCTAGCAATGTACACTTAAATTATTCTTGTGGCGCGACGTGCCTAGCTAGCAGCACGCCAAGTCAACTCCTCTGAACTCCAAGCTCTGGCGCGGCACGCCTCTCAGTACGCCACTTGTGTGCCCTCAGTACTTCTAGGATGGAGCGTCATGCCAAGCAAGACACCCCAGAAATCCTGCAGATCTTTATGGGTTGGCGCGATGAGCCTCTTAGTACGCCAAGCCTTGGGGTCTTCACACATAGTCAATTTCCTGCGCGTCTTTTCTCCTTCTTTATTCATTCAACCCCCAATTCCTTCGAGATTTCCTGAAAGAACTAATCATGTGTGTATATGCACAATCATCAAAAGTATAACATAAAACCAAGCTAATAGACTCAATATAATTCCTCAATTCAAGCACTTTATGGGCAATATGAACAACTTAGGCATATAAATATGCCTAAGATCAGCATGCTTCCACAAAAGTTTGAGACAGTTTCTTATGTCATATTGCAGATTGGATGTATGCAAGTTTAGTTAGTCAAGTAGAGGGAGGGTGTTTTTGAGTCTGTCAATAGTTCGGGGACAAAATTAATAATTTTGATCAAGTTTAGGGATATCTTCAATACTTTTCTTAAGAAAGGAAAAAAAAGAGTCAAAATTGAACACACGTGAACTATCATTCTTTTCGTAATGTTTCACATTTTGACTATTAGTTATTTTGTTTTTATACCTGAATTATCACGTAAATATGTATTAAAACATATCTATTTGAATAAATAACGAGAGTGAAAATATAAAAAGGAAATAAACCATAGTTTATGACATAGTCAATACTAAGATGTGTTTTAATGTATAAATTGTTATAGTCCATGTAAAAACAGACAATATTGATAATTGAGATGTGAAACTCGTAAGAACATGATAGTTTCAACATGATTTTGATCGTTAACTCAAATAATAAGATAAAGTATGCATTCAAAAGTTTTATACTATATTATACACTTTTTTTAGGTATGTATTTGGTATGAATGAAAATATTATCTCTAGAAAAAATATTTTCCTCCGTACCAAACATCCTTCGCCTACATTTGACACAAAAGGTATTTATTTAGTGAACGTCAAAAAAGTAATTTAAAAACATAAATAATATATAAGTGAAATACATAGAGAAATTGAAAAAAAATATTTTTACATCTATTTTCTTTCAATCTCTTTTTCATAAAAAAAAAAAAGCTTTTGAATTGGGAAATTATTATAGCAATTCATGTTATTAAGAATAAAACAAAAATGTCAAAGACAACTAATTATCAAAAAAAGACTGTTTGGTCATACTATTATTTAAGAATTATTTTTATATCAAAAAAGGAATATTCGATTTTTATATCAAAAAAGGAATATTTACATTTGTTCTGCATAATGCTAGAACGTAGATCCTGGTTGTCGTAAGGATTTTTCTCTCTCGCATTTAACTTATGGTCTTCTTGGTGTTTAGGAAGACATAATTAAGAGGCAAAGGCTGCAATAATCCTACCTATTTTGTACGCTTAGTCTATGACTGGGTGTTTCTTAATTGTATATTAAATATTGATTTAATTTGGGTTCAGCTATCTCTTTATGTTTTCATATATAATTTGAGGCTGCAAGTTCTAATTTACTTCAAATCTCTAATGTTTCTTATGAAAGGTCGTTAGAGTGATAAGAGATGGCGAGACATGTCATGTGGTTTTGCTCGAAAGAGAATCTTATTGTTCAGGTCTATGGAGGAATCATCCATTTGTGGAGGCTACCTAGAGACCAAGCATGACTTGCGAGTCCAGTATCCTCACATGTTTGACTCTTCAAGTAATTGTTGACTCCTTACTTTTGAGGATGAAATTCCTATTAGTAGTTTATATTTTAATGACCCTCTAGGTCATTTTTCCTATTTTCCTATATTTTTAGCATTTAGATCCTTCATATAGTATCCCCAAGTTATTCATGACTTGTTGAGATTGATAATTCGATTACGGGGTCAGTTGTTTTGTTTTCAAGAAGGTTTTCCTATTTTGGAACTTTTGAAGTTTTAATGGTTAACATTACTCAAAATATTAGGTAAACAACCTTGTAATGTGATTATAATGGTTTTGTTAGCTCGTTAACATCGATTTTGGTCTAGATGGACATTTTGTTCAGGTGTCGTGACTTCTAGGCTTATTTCAAGCTATCTTATGACATTTTCCTAAAAGGGAGTATTGGATGTGAGACTCACTTTTCATCGACATGTCCTCTGTTGGATGTTTCATTTACCCATTGAGTCCAACATGTCCAATTTTGTAGGGTAGCATCGTTCTTTTATGTACACGGGGTTTTGAATGAATCTCGACCATTAGGGGTGTGCAAAAATCGAACCGACCAATAAAACGAATCGATAAAAGTGTTATTGGTGTATTGCATTAATGGGTTCTCAATGATTTTATAAAAAAAATTATTGGGTTATCGCTTTGGTATTCGTTTCAATATTGGGTTATTGGATAAACCGATAACCCATTTAGACTAGTAATTTACTACTTTTACTTGTACATCAATATTATATATTAATTTTAATATTTTACTAGTTACCATATTTGTCCTTAACCTTAAATTTACACTTCACAATGACGTTGAGTCAGGGCCGACTCAACAACATTGGGGGCCTAAATCCAAATCATAGAAAGTGGCCCTATAAACAATTTTTAAAAATCTTCCTATATACTTTTATTTAAAATCTACTTTCTATCTTTTTTAGATGCGAATTCATTAATTATTGTTTTATATCTCTTTAATTTGTTTTAGTAATTCTTTTTCAATTGATAATATAGCTAACCCGTGTTCCAATTTTAGAATATAATGTGTTGTAGAAAAATGTCTTAAGTATTTATCCTTGGAAAATTTATATCAATCATTCTAATTGGTCCATTTTCCACTAATTGATCTCTCAATTTTGTATCTATATTATTCCATTGACTTGGGTCATATATATTTTTAGGGATGCAACTATTTAAATTACGAGCAGTTCTTGATTATTGGGAACTATGTCACATTTATCACCAACTTCTTCTAGATTTTCTTCTTGGATGTTATTATCATCTAACTCAATTGGATTAGTGACTTGTTCATTTGAAGAACATCCTCCAATATTATTTTATTCAGAATTTTTATTATTTGTTAAAATCTATCAAGGGCTCCTTTTTGGGATTTATTTAATTCCTCAAGTTTTCTCTTTTTCTCTCTTTTTGTAAAATCAGAATCATATTTTCTGGTTGACATATTTAAATTAAATATATTGTAATAATAAGTAAAACAATAATATATATGCTTATGAACTAAGAATATCTACAACTAAATTTTTTTAAGAAAAACTATAAAATAAAATTAGAATAATAAAACTAATTCACGAATTTGATAAGTTGATATAACAATATCGAAATAGTGGTGTGTTTCTTGACTCCTTCAATATACTGATTGCTTGTTGCACTTGTTGAAATCCGAAGATGACACTCAAAAGTAAATTTTGTTCTTTTGTAACTTCAAACTTGTAAGCAATAGTAAATCAAAACATTTTGTAGGAGAAAGTTTAATATTGAGAATAAAAATAATAAAATAGAGAATAAAAAAGATGAGTATTAAGGTATATATAATATATGGTTAAAGTCTTGGGAGATAAATAAGGAAGCATAATTTCCCACTCTTGGAAGTTATCAAAAATTGTTCATTTTCCTAGACCCTAATTAAAACTAACGGCACTTTACCTTTTTTTATTTATGTTTGCAAGTTTAATATTCCCAAAAATTGTTCCACCATTCCTTAATTAAAAACTATAAAACTAACGTACTTTTACCTTCTTCCTTTTTAATTCTTGCATGTTTTTTTTCACTTCTTGCACTTTTTTTTAAAAGAAAAACTAAAAAGTAAATATATATATTTTTTTAAAGTATATATATATAAGTACTTTTAAAAAAAAAATGGGTCCCCAAGCGGTGGCTTTAGTGGCCTAGTGGTTAAGACGGTCCTGCTTTGAGTTTACAATTTCACATTATACAAAACATTAAAATCTAAAGTAAGAACCTTAGTATTCTTCATGTTTCTGTAATGACCCGGAAGTTCATTTTAGGAAAATTTTATAAAACAATATTGTTTTACCCCTCTTGATAGTTGCCCCGAGTTATTTTTGATCACTTGGTGAAATTAGTTTGAAAATTTTGGACTATTTATTTAACGATGGCTATTAATTTGTGAGTAATTTTTTTAATAATTTATTTTAGTTAATGGGTCAAATCAAAAATTTAATTATTGACCTATGTCATTTGACCCATATGGAAGAATAAATTAGAGTAAATAGTGTTTTATATCTATAAGTCATAAATTGTAGAATAGAGAGAAAAAGAAGACAACTTTCTGGCGAAAACTACTTAGAGGCGGGAGCAAGCAAACGGAAGTTGTTGTATCATTTTCACATTCACGCCGCACTCCGAAGGATATTTTCGTAGCCTCATGTGACTTTGATTACATGTTCCTATTAGAATTAGTATGTATATGAATATTTAAGTTGGACCTGTACGAATTAGAGCTTACATATTGGTATGTGTGTGAGTGAAAAAGAAAGTAATTTTCCGTGATAAGTGTTCTCTTTTAATTAATGTGTAACAATATTTGTTAGTATTAATTTAATGTAAGCTTTGAAGAGGAAAAAGAAAAAGAAACAGTGGTTTTGAAATAAGAAAATTAGAAATTGCTACATTTGCCCACAGTAATAATGGGTTATTGGCCAATCATATTGTAATGATTGACGCTACAATGTAATTATGATTATTAAGATTGACAAAAAGAAATAAAGGGCATATTATTTGAGGTTCTATAGCAGTGGTATTCTCGTGACTTTGATGGTAACTTAACTTTGTTGTTTCTTTGAATTTTCTTATTATTATTATTATTATCTTATTATGATTCAAGTTTTGATGTATTAAGATAATTAATTAAATATTATTGTATATTATATTATGTGAAAATTATTAGGGTTGTAGTGTTTGGAGAAATTATGATTTAACTCATGGTTTGAATTTGAGAAATATGAGATTTGAAATATTAATTGGCATCAAGATTAGAAACGTGATTATAAATTGGGGATGAGTTATTGACTAGACACGTACTAATACATGTGTTGTTGATTTTGGAATCTTATTGTGGTTAATTATTTGACTAGATTGGTTTGAGTTGGAAGTTCAACAAATGGGAAAGGCTCAAGTCCCGGAGTAAATTCTTATTGAATTTAGGCAAGTGGATTTCTAAACCCTTGCTAAGTGTGTGAAATGTGTGTAATTTGTTGTGGTATATGTTTGGGAGTAATGGGACTTGTTGATAGATTGACTTGTCCACATTGATTTTTTTAATGATGAAAACAAAGGGTAATAAAAGGCAATGTGAATAATTGCTCGTGTGTGATGTGTTGATAATGGATAATGGTTTGAAAGGATTGTTGATTCTTTGTTGATGTTGTTCTGAATTGTGCAATGTTATGAAAATGGTCATATCCTCTTTATTTGTGTGAACATGTCCTTTGCATTATTTTAAGACATGGTTGTGACAAGTGTTATGTGCATTGAGAAAGAATGAGAACTTAAAGAGGATGTACCATTTCGAGGGACGTATCGCGCGCCGCGATGGATACTATATTTCGAGGGACGTATCACGCGCCGCGATGGTTACTATTATCGAGGGTCGTGTCGTGCACCGCAACAGATGCATGGACAGATATGTCTCCCATTGGTCCTGTACTGGGAGACAGTGGGTGTGTATCACTACGTCAGACATGCATCATTATACTTGACATTGCATTGCACATACTTATCATAGTGAACTTGATATTGTGTTTTGCTGATCTTGTGATTACCTTTCTGCGAAAGTTGTGATTGTTAAATACTGAGCTTATTATTAAGGATATGTAATTTGTTGAAGTGTTGTTGTTGAGGATATGTAATTTATTGAAGTGTTGTTATTGAGGCTATGTAACTTGTTGAGTGTTGTTGTTAAGGATACGTAATTTGTTGAAGTGTTGTTGTTGAGGATATGTAATTTGTTAAAGTGTTGTTGTGGAGGATATGTAATTTGTATAAGTGTTGTTGTTGAGTTACGTGCTATGTAAACTATGAGTTGTTAGGTTGGACTGAATTTTATCCAGGTTGTAGTTGTGGAGGTTCGGTATGGGTGGTAGGAGTACCCGTATTTCATCCCATTAGCTTGTGTTTAGGGATTTACTTGCTGAGTACCGTGTGATTTGGTACTTACCCCTTGCTTCTACAAATTTTTGTAGGTTATGAGCCTGTATGGTTCTTGTCATTCTCTTCTTTTTCGAGGCTTCTTGGAGATTTGTGAGGTAGTTGTTTGTCGTCTCAACATACTTTCTTTCGCCTTAATTATGATCTTGTTCTATTCTCAAAACAAATTTATTTGAGACTTGAGTTTTTCTTTTGAATCAATTGTAATACTTTAGAGGCTTGTACACTTGACAGCCAGATTTTTGGGGTATTTTTGAGTTGATTATAAGATTTTCGCACTTTATTATAACAATTGAGTTTTAGGCTGACTTGTCTTGGTGGGATAAGACGAGTGTCATCACGTCTAATTTTGGGTCGTGACAAAATGGTATCAGAGCCCCAGGTTCATAGGTCTCACGTGTTTACAAGTCGAGTCTAAGTAAAGTATCGAGGATTGGTACGGAGACGTCTGTACCTATCTTCGAGAGGCTATAATGACTTTTAAGAAAAATCTTCACTTCTTGGATCTCTATCGTGCATACTTGGTCCGATTTGTATTATCATCGCTTCACTCCATTCATTCTCATTTATGTGATGACTCGTGCATAGTTCCTCATGTCAATATTTGGTGTGTTTTATTTGTCTTTGATGTTAGATTTGTTACAAATGTGGATGCGATAGATTTATGGGAAGGATGTGTTATCAGATTTGGAATGTTCAACGACTCGAATAGATTGAGTTAGGTGATGACTTGATGAAACATTTTTAGGAGATTTGAGGATTAGGTTGAACAGTGGTTTAACAAAATTCGTGAGCATCTTATACTTTGTTTAGGCTAGTTATCTAGTAATAGGATCAATACTTGTGTGGTATATGCAATATTTAGAGTGGTTTAAACAATTGGAGGTGAAATGATTAAATGGATGGTTAGTTAATGGACATGTAACTTTGGAAACTACAATTTATATAGATATCATAACATGAATGGGATGCTTAGTAAATGATGAGAATAATGATGCACTAGTTGAGGTTAGAATTCGTACTCCAACTTCATAGATTGTGTGTATATCAAATAAGGTCATGATACGACTACTACAATAGTATTGATGCTTACATGGATAGAGTTATTAAGTGTGTTACTTTTGATATTAACATGACATACAAAAGAATACATACAACTGGGCTAGATATGAAAATGATTTGGTAATATTTTATAGTTGTTGGATGGGTAGAAATGTGTGACCTATTTGGATGTGATCTTCTCGGTAAGTATGATATGTTCTAGTGGTTGATCTAATAAATTTTGTCGTGCGACACTAGTGGTATATGAAATCGGGCATACCAATTGTCAAGTTTGAATACTAACTACTTAAAGAGTTATCAGTTGTATCGTATGCTCGTATAATAAGGTTAGATGTCACATTCATATTTGAGAAACCAACTATCTTGTTACTAAATACGAATGAGTTAAGCATTATATTGCAAGGAACATTCTAGTGGTGTATCATTGGTACTATTTTGATATGTTTCAGTTGTTAAGTGTATCTCGAGAATTTAAACGAGTGGTAATTGCATCGTAAACTCCAAGAAAGTTGTTCAATAATTGAATGACAAGCTTATGGGTGAAGGAAGTCCTAAAGAGTATACTTATGTGAAGGCAGTTGAGAATTTAGTAAGAAAGTGCGTATAAAAGTGGGTTAGTCCTTTGCATTGAATTAGTATAACTCAATTTATGGTGTCATATTGATGAAAAGGTTGACTTCGTGGTGATGGAAAGGGTTAATTGAGGATCATGGTAATAAGAGTTCGTGATGGATTGTGATTGGGATGAACTATATGATAAAAATTATTGGTTAAATGGATTTTTGTATGGTAATGACAACTTTCGAGTAACTAATGTAATGGTTTGCTATTATTTGGTGAGTAGTGTGGTTGCAAGGAAAGTTGTAGGAGGTGTTGAAACACCGCTTAAATAGAATTTAAAAGATCTAGAGTCATAATGAAAACAATAGTAAATTAGTAGGATATAGTGTAGCCTTCGGAAAGAGGTAAGAGTAAGAAAATTTTCTCTGATTGCAAAGGCTAAGGAGGAATCTTCAGAGGGATTGAAAATTGAGTTCACAGATACGTGATTTCACCCGTTTTGCTCAATTTATGGTTATATATAGTGTCGAAGGATCATCAGATTGGTTAAAGACTATTGGATAAAACTTAATAAATGAGTGTACAAGCGTTCAGCTCGAGTATGATGATTAGTTCTTTTGTGGTTTTGTGTTTGATAATGATTATGACAGGATTTTTAGCTAAAGATATGATAAGTTTGATGTAGAGGCGATTAATAAATAATCTAAGATACGTGAAGTCATGAAAATATTCAAGGTGTGAGCTAATGTTGATAGATAATGGGATTGCGTTATACTGTTGGATTAGAATTTAAGTTTTTCACGGTGAGTTTAAATTTGTGGTATTGTGTTTTGTCAAGGTATGGATTTGTAAGGTAAGAAATGATCGATCATATTAAATACTGAGCATTTGAAAGGGCTGGTATATGTTTTGAGTTATAAAGTGTTTATTTCAATTTTTAAAGGAACTAAGGAAGGGTTGGTTTAAAAGTTTTTATTTTCAAGATAAGGTAAAAATGTTAGGTGTTGCTGGCCAAACAATATGATTGGTGAGCGAGTCAACAAAAGGAACAAGAGTCCGGTGTATTGAAGGGTTCAAGATATTTAGAATTTTGTGTCATGGAAAGAATTAAGAAAGTGGACGAATAATATCTCTCGTATAAGCCCTTGGTTTATAGTTAAAGAATTTATTGATTTGTGCCTATAAGTTAAGATATGACTGTGAGATGTGAACTAGTTTCTTTACAAACTTACTAGAAAGTTATCATCGACTTTTCCAAAGATTGAGTTTTTGGTTGGTTGACACACAACTAGGTGTTGAAGATTCTATGTGTTTATGTTGATCTAGATTGTTCAAATTACGATATGTAACTTATTCATATTCGACAGTGTGAACCTACAGTTTTACATGAGTAATGAGGATTGAAGAGGTTGAAAGAACTTTGTTTATGGTACTATATAGATTGTTATGATGTGTTACATATGTATTTGATAGTGAGTAGATGTTATGAGCTTATAGTATCCTGAATTATTGGAGTGACCAAGAATTTCTTAAGTGTTGATATAAGGTATATGATGATTTTGAATATTAGTTGGAATTTGGCATCTGAAAAGTTACGTTGAGTTAATATTCGGTGTGATTCAATTATTGTATCTCGATGGTAAAGTACTGTTAGATTTAGAAGTAGTGCTATCAGTCTTGGGTGTGACCTGTATTTGTCAAGAAATGCTTAAATGGAAAGAGAGGGAACCATAGTTTGAAAATTTTGAAAGCGATAATGTGTCTGCTAAGAAAACTTTAATACAAATGATGAGTTAAGAGTAAGGTAAATGGTTGGTGTGGCTATGACGTTCTGTTAGTTTTAAGAGTGTTAACCCTAGTGAAATACTGTGAAGAGCATATGTGGTTCGATAAAATAAGTATGTGAGCAATTATAATTGGGACTAGATTGGTGATTGTGGGTAACTAGAAAATTAAAGAGATAGAGTCATATGAATGAAAATGTTTAATATGGGTACTATGAAAGAAGTATCTAGTGTTATCGACTTTGGTTCTGTAAATTCTTATTTGACCATCTACTTCATTTTGGATATGGTTTAGACTGTGATTCGCTACATATACACACACGTGTTTTATATTTATCAGTGAATTCCTAGTTGTGGATCGAGTGTACCCAACTTGTGATTGTCCTCTTGATAGGATGACATCCTTGATTAGACTTGTCCATTTAAGTTATGAAAGATTTGGTGTTGTTTGGGATAGTTGAAGTATACTAGTGATTCTACACGCAGGACATTGCTTATCGGAACTTATATAATAGCTACTATATATGAAGAGTTACAATTGTCTAAAAGTGTTGTTAGAGATTCATTTTGGAGTATCATTTGTTGGATGTTTACTTGATCATTCTCTTCTGGGGTTAGATAAGTTTGATTCTCCCTTGATGGGTACACTCTGTCTAAAGATCAATTTTTTATAACTTAAGCTCGTGAAAGATTGTGTTGTGAAAAAAAAATCGTGATAACATATGTGATGGTATGTGCATTATGAGTGTCTAGTGGTTGATTCAAGCTCACTTTTGGCTGTAGTCAGTATTGATTTGGAAGTTTATCTTGGTTATGTGAGAAAAGTTTTGTCATGATGGTTGTGTTAAGGTCCTATGAGTTTCATTTTAGATTGGGTTCAAGGGTTAGCCTATGACTTGGTAATCACTTTTGATTTGTAGATATATTGAAGTTGAGTTGAAAGTTTAGTTCTTACTAGTAGATCTTGATAGAATGGTCTTAAAAAGGAGCTCAATTGTAAAGAGGAACACCGACTGATGGGTCATTACTTAGACTTTTAGGAATATCGGTCATCTTTCTTCTCCTACGTTATGTTCGAGGACGAACATGATTTTTAGTGGTGGATAATGTAATGATCCGGAAGTTCATTTTAGGAAAATTTTATAAAACAATATTGTTTTACCCCTCTTGATAGTTGCGTCGAGTTATTTTTGATCACTTGGTGAAATTGGTTTGAAAATTTTGGACTATTTATTTAACGATGGCTATTAATTTGTGAGTAATTTTTTTAATAATTTATTTTAGTTGGTGGTTAATGGTTCAAATCAATAATTTAATTATTAACCTATGTCATTTGACCCATATGGAAGAATAAATTAGAGTAAATAGGGTTTTATATCTATAAGTCATAAATTCTTCTTATTATTATTATTATCTTATTATGATTCAAGTTTTGATGTATTAAGATAATTAATTAAATATTATTGTGTATTATATTATGTGAAAATTATTAGGGTTGTAGTGTTTGGAGAAATTATGACTTAACTCAAGGTTTGAATTTGAGAAATATGAGAGTTGAAATATTAATTGGCATCAAGATTAGAAACGTGATTATAAATTGGGGATGAGTTATTGACTAGACACGTAGTAATGCAGGTGTTGTTGAATTTGGAATCTTATTGTGGTTAATTATTTGACTAGATTGGTTTGAGTTGGAAGTTCAACAAATGGGAAAGGCTCAAGTTACGGAGTAAATTCTTATTGAATTTAGGCAAGTGGATTTCTAAACCCTTGCTAAGTGTATGAAATGTGTGTATTTCGTTGTGGTATATGTTTGTGAGTAATGGGACTTGGTGATGGGTTGACTTGTTCACATTGATTTTTTTTAATGATGAAAACAAAGGGTAATAAAAGGCAATGTGAATAATTGCTCGTGTGTCATGTGTTAATAATGGATAATGGTTTGAAAGGTTTGTTGATTCATTGTTGATGTTGTTCTAAATTGTGCAATGTTATAAAAATGGTCATATCCTCTTTATTTGTGTGAACATGTCATTTGCATTATTTTAAGACATGGTTGTGACAAGTGTTATGTGCATTGAGAAAGAATGAGAACATAAAGAGAATGTACCATTTCGAGGGATGTATCACGCGCCGCGATGGATACTATATTTAGAGGGACGTATCGCGCGCCGTGATGGTTACTATTATCGATGGTCTTGTCGTGTGCCACAACAGATGCATGGACAGATATGTCCCCCATGGGTCCCGGACTAGGAGACAGTGGATGTGTATCACTAGGAAATACATGCATTATTATACTTGACATTGCATTCCATTGCATTGCACATACTTATCATTAGTGAACTTGATATTGTGTTTTGCTGATCTTGTGATTACCTTTCTGCGAAAGTTGTGATTGTTAAATACCGAGCTTATTATTGAGGATATGTAATTTGTTGAAGTGTTGTTGTTGGGATATGTAATTTGTTGAAGTGTTGTTATTGAGGCTATGTAACTTGTTGAAGTGTTGTTGTTGAGGATACATAATTTGTTGAAGTGTTGTTGTTGAGGATATGTAATTTGTTAAAGTGTTGTTGTGGAGGATAAGTAATTTGTCTAAGTGTTGTTGTTGAGTTACTTTCTATGTAAACTATGAGCTGTTAGGTTGGACTGACTTTTATGCAGGTTGTAGTTGTGGAGGTTCGATTGGGGTGGTAGGAGTACCCGTATTTCATCCCCTTAGCTTGTGTTTAGGGATTTACTTACTGAGTACCGTGTGGTTTGGTACTTACCCCTTGCTTCTACAAATTTTTGTAGGTTATGAGCCTAAATTTTTATGGTTCTTGTCATTCTCTTCTTTTCTGAGGCTTCTTGGAGATTTGTGAGGTAGTTGTTTGTCGTCTCAGCATACTTTCTTTCTATTTAATTATGATCTTGTTCTATTTTAGAAACAAGTTCATTTGAGACTTAAGTTTTTCTTTTGAATCAATTGTAATACTTTAGAGGCTTCTACACGTGACAACCAAATTTTGGGGGTATTTTTGAGTTGATTATAAACTTTTTGCACTTTATTGTAACAATTGAGTTTTAGGCTGACTTGTCTTGGTGGGATAAGACGAGTGCCATCACGTCTAATTTTGGGTTTTGACAGTTTCTTTGTATTACACTTGTATAGTTCTTTTTTCACGTTTGTTATTATTTGTTCTATTTAATGAGCATTTGTAAAGTTACATTATTGTATTTTCGAATCAAATTTATTAGAAAAGTCATATATTTATTTTATAAGTATTTTCTTATTGGTTAAACCGAAAACCAAACTATTAAGGACCAAAACCGATTAAGTGAAAACTTATAAAAAATATTATCTTATTGGTTTGATTAATGGTTTAACATATTTAAAAACCAAAAACCAATAAACCGAACCGACTGATACACACCCTTATCGACAATTCGTCGAGGCATTTGTCTCAACTTAAAGTTGAGTTGGTGTAGTGTTTCTTGATGCATCAAGTTTTTCTCCTTATGTGTACGTGCTTGGAGCTTGATTCGCTGGCATGACATCACATTCATGAAGATCAGTTTCATGGTCTTCGAATTTTAGAGAATTGACTCTCGCGACTATGATGAAGGGTCAATAGACCCAAACAAGGATTGACCATCACGACCATGACCATACGGGCCCTTTGATCATGATGAGTAAGTGACTGACAACTATATTTTGTTTCTGCAATTTTAGCATGCTGTCACGACCCGAAAGCACCCCCTAGAAGTTAGGGAAAACCTTCGAATCATGACCGGGCGTACTTGACCCCTTTGGGGTCTCGTACAAGCCCTCTAACTAGCATTTATAACATAAAGCATGAAAAGTAGTGCAGAATTTAAAACTTTTCACGATAATAATAATAAAAGGAGTCTTTTCATAAATACTAAGAAATCTTATCGTCACAAGCCAACTTAAAGACACAACTTGGAATCTTAGGGACACGGCCCTTTACGATAAAAGTAAATACATTTTTTTTAAGTATTAATAAGGAAACTAAGAAACATAAAAACTATGTCCTCGAATATATGAGGACATACCCAAGTCTTGAGAGATAGAATTCCCAAGCTTCAACTTCGATCCTCCAAAGGCTTCCAACCTATACTCATAAGGTATAAAAAGTATGGGGTTAGTACAACAATGTACTAAGTATGGCATATGCAAAAACATGCAAAAAGGGACATTTTAGTAAAGATAGCTTTATGCAATTCAAATATAACCTTCATGAATCTAGAAGCAAACCCACATAAGAATCAACAATTAACACTTTATGGCTATCTTACCAAACTTAAAGTAAACAAAAGGAACATTTCAATTAACTTTGCTAAACTTTCAATAAAATTGAATAAAGCATCATAGTGAACATTTTGAATTCTTACAATGAAGACCTTACAGTGAATGGCACGGTCCAAGTCATATGAACCCTTTTTCTTTGAAGTTTCCCTAACCCAAGGTTATTCTAAGACTCCCTAAGGTGAGCCAAGAAGGGACTCTCGTTACACCTCCCTTCAAAGCACACCAAAGCGACCCTTAAAACTACCTAATCTTAGGCTTACTTCGTTAGAAATCAAATCCACGCCCTTGGCTAACATATGCAAAACACTCATGGAAATATAGGTCATACCAAGTGCAATGTGAGAGTAGCATCCCATACTACCACTCCCACTTAGTACTCCTAATGGATTCCATTTACTCAAGTACTACACAATAATCCTCCATAACACTACACCATAGTACTCATTCACACGGATTTCATGAAGGTACTCTTCTCCCATAGTAGGTATAGGTCACACCAAGTGCAATGTGAGAATAGCATCCCATACTACTACTCCCACTCAATGCTCCTACTCGGTAACTAATGTGGATTGAGCACTTCATGACATACATACACAATTTCAACAATACACAAGATAATTAGTTTCAAATCAATTCTTTTGTGGGAGTTAGCTTAACCGACAAAGACCATGAGAGCTAGACATGGAATCCCGATATTAACCCCTATCGGATGAGGGATCCTTACTTACCTAGTGTAAGGTCATGCTTCTTAGCGTTTACATGGCTTTTCCAATAGCTACACCTATGCGGGCACATAGTTAAGGGATAAGGAGATTGTTACTAAGTAACTCACTCTCTACTATCGAGGAGTACTCATCTCAAGAGGTACTTTGGATTACAACATCTCAACTAACGAAGTGCAATCCACCTCCCCTTCATATCCTCTCGGTGCTAGGCAGAACTCCACACGGATTTCTCAACATAATAGTCTATCTTAGAAAGCTCACTAGGAAATGGAGAGGTTGTTACTAGACACTACATCTCAACTCACGAAGTGTGTCCACCTCAAGATTTCCCCTTTTTGCTCAACTTGACATAATACAAATCTTAAAGGAGTGTGTGTGTACATGTGCACACCTTGCATATAAGCATCATTTCATTATCATCAAGTTCTACTCATACTTTAACCTTGATTCATCAAGCTACACACTCTACATACTTCTCATAATCATATACTTCATTTAGACATAAACTAGGTCAAACATGCAATTCAAGCTACATCAAACACAACACAAGACTCATTTCCAATATATATCTTCATTTCACATGTTAGACCTTCAAGATCACATACTCAAACCATACTAAGTAACATCAAGTCATCAATTAGCACGGCCACCCATAAGGTGGACCATACCACTCAAATAGCAATTCATAATAAGAATTATACAATGACAGCAACTCATTAACAAATCAAACCATCATTACCCATAAGAAATTTATCAATATTTCACCATATTAAGGCCCTTAGGGCAGTAGCTACACCAACACGACAAATACAAGAAAACCCAAGTTCATATCTTACTCAAATCATGCTCACATAACCCATTTTCAAGTCAAAAATTGAAGTATGCATAAACAATAGTTCATGGAGTTTTAACATCAAAATCATCTATTCAAACCAAGATAAATACATTTAAACCATTAGAACTTAGTTACAAGAAGACCCATAATAGAAATCAAAGTTTAGAAGAAGTTGAGTTTAAAATCCCTTTTTGAAAACAATTTTGGAAGTTGGCTTCTTGAATGGAAAGGTATTCAAGAATGGATACCATACCTTTATGAGAAAGAAACCCACGAATTTGATGAAGAAACAAGTCCCAATCCGTCCTCCTATCCTTCCTTGACTTCTAGCTTCCAAGAGAGTTGAGAGAGTTTTCTTGAGAGAAAGAGAGAGTTGGATCTTGAAGTAAGAGGGTCTTGTCTAGGTCTAGGGTTTAAAACTAATTTAATATAACCTAAAAACACCAAAATTATACACCTAGGGTCTTATAAGACTTGGGGTGTATTTACATAAAACACCCCAAGTTGGCAGCCTTAAGTCGTGCACTGGCAGGCCTCGTTGATGAGACCTCCTTGACGGACCGTCACGTTCATCACGGACCGTCATGGGGTCCCGTCGAGGAACACTTGGCTCCAACTGGAGCCTGTCCAAGTTTCCACTCTCTGTCACTCGCGACGCCCTGGATCGACGGACCGTCCTGAGTGCAACGGACCGTCGCCATGATCGTCGTGAGCCACTGATGGGCAGACTTTGCCCAAGCCTTGGGCCCTTCATCTAGGGCCCCTTGTGGGTCCTAGGTGGGGTCGTGCCCGGACGTCAAACCCCTAAACTAAGTCGTCTAGGTCTAAGGAACATCCGACGCATGTTTCAAGTAAAACGAACACATAAAACTCATCCAAACTCGCCAAGACATACAAGTACATTCTAAGGCATACCATCCGAACGTCATGGACGTTTTTGGTCGATTGAACTCCAAACTTAACCAAACTTTGCACACTGCCTAAGGACACCAAAATAACTCCGTTTAACTTAAAATTAACACAAGAAACAACCATGAGGCTCTAGTTCACCTTAGTTCATTTTGGGGCGTTATACATGCATTTCCCCTCACAGTTCCTGTCACGACCCGAGACCACACCCTAGAATATAGGGCTAATCTCAGATTGCGACACGGCGTACTCGACCTCTCGAAGGTCATATACAAGCCCTTTCATATCGTTCATAGCATATACATAGTGAAAAGTAGTGCGGAATTAAAACTTTTCACAAAACATATCATAGTCTTTAAAAATTCTTTCATATAAAAATCATAAGAAATACTAAGTCTCAATCTCATCAAAGCTTAGACACAAGAGTACTTGGGACACTGCCCATACGAAATAGAAATATAGTACTACTAAGTGTATTACAATACTTCAATAAGAACAAAAAAGACATTTATGCTCTCGAGTCAAATGAGAACATACTTGAACTTCACTTGAACGATGCTACGATCGAAGTCTTTCTTCCCAAATGCTCCTCACCTACCAACCACTATAGAGATAGATAAAAGCATGGAACTAGTACAACCACATGTACTAAGTATGGCATAATGCATAAAAGTCATGAAAACGGACATTTATTGAAAATATGCATCTTATCATTTAAATATCATATTATAATCATAAGAACAACATTTAACAACTTAGAAAAGCATAAGAAATCACTTAAACCAATTATCATATTTTTAAGACCCACGTTACAGTAAGTTAAATTCACTGTACAGTGAAGTTCTTCACTGTTATAGTGATGTTTCTTAGCTTCACTTAAGACTACTTATAGCATGTAATTATCCCACTAAAAGTTATCCTAAGACTCACTTAAGTCATACAAAGAGAGACCGCCCATACACCCTCTCTAAGCATGCCTAAATGATCCTCAAAACTACTTAGAATGAGACACATACACACTTACAATACATCAAACACATAACATATATAATATGACATTCCCTTACCAAGGCTATCAAAAGACTTACTTAAGTACTCCTAGAAGAGAACGCCCATACACCCTGTTTAAGGTTACCTAAATAATCCTTAAGACTTTCTAAATTTAGATCATGTCCAACATAACAATCAACTTCCCTAACTAGAGTCATTCTCAAGACTTCCATACATAAGACATGAAGAGATCATCCCTTATGCCCTTTTCACACTTTAACTAAGGAATCCTTAAGTCACTCTAGATTAGGTACTCTTCATTTACATACTTCCTAACATAAGTCATTATTCCATTAGTTCTTTTAAGAGACATTCATCACATAAAGGACATTCAAGTAATGGTCTTGGAGAAGACCTAGGGACTCTCACTAACATCTTCAAAGCCTAGTGTGCAATGTCTAGATAGCGTCTCATACCACCACCTCAACTTCATAAAACTTCTCTAATGCTAATAGGTATCCCATATGATGAGAATAGACAATATCCGACATAGACCGTGGTAGCAAAACATGGAATCCGGAGTTCTATCCTACTCCGATGAGGTTGTTCTACTTGCCAATGGTAGAACTTGGACACATCCCATGTAGGCACATGGTTAAGGAATATGAAGGGCTTACTTTGTATTATAGCCTCATCCTTTAACTAGAACTACTTCCCTTGCCATACTCACTCGGTGCTAGCCTTTGTTCTCATAGATCAATTCACATTAAGGTTCATACAAAAGGGTTCCATATCATGTTCATAACCCAATTACATTTACCCTACCAAAGAGGACCCCTAGGTCTGCCTTACAATGGACACAATAAGTTCATCATGACTTTACTAAGGATTGAAATGAAGTCGTTCTAGCCAATCAACCTCAAGTCCATCATTCATTACAAGAAGGATACCATTACGGCTTTGGACTTCAAGTTTCATAACCTTACCACTAGGTTCAAGGTTTCACATAAAGGACCCTCTTATCATCATTCAAGGTCTCACATTCATTCATACATACAAGACTATGATGCTTTAGACTCCTAAGTCAAGACATCACATATTCACTTTCATACATGCATCAAGTAATGGACACAAGTCTACTTAAACAAGACACAACATACTTCACTTTAGTACATATTACATGTCATATTCAAGAAGCACATTGGCACAACCTTCATCATCTTTAGGTCATCCTATACACAACTATATCATCATCAATATAACCATAATAGACTCATATAGTCAAGTAGGAACAATCATGTATGAACTCTAAGACTACACACACAAGACATAGTCCTAGTCTAACATGATCACCTAATTAGCATCAATAGAAGAAACCACATACTTTCACATTACTTCACATATAGGTATATATAATCATACTTCACATAATCAACTACACAAATCATCACAATCCTTCAAGTAATGCCGACAAGGCCATGATCATCGTAATACTTAAAATAACGTCGACAAGGCCACATCAATCACATAATACCGCCACCATAAGTGGTACATACCAATCACAACATAATTCAAAAGATATAATACTGAAAATAAAGAGAATTAGGGCAGCGTACCACCAATCCACATTCTCTCCACTTCAATCCATGTCTAAATCATCCAATTTAATACCATAAGGCCCTTACCCATGGCTATGAACATCAATTCAATACATAAAACCAGAATACTCAATGAATTTAAGTCAATTTAATATAGATTTATAAATATAAACCAATTAGATATTAATTGAACACAATTCTTACATTATTAGATAACTCGTAGAAAACTACACCATAATTCATGAGCATTAAGACAATATCACTTAACCCATAAAGCAGTAAAAAAACTAGGGTTCATCAATTATATGGGTTCATAGTTTAGTTGAGTTAAAATCATATTAATAACAACAATTCAATCAATATTCAAGATTTAAAACCTTTAATGCAAGAACCCATGGATAGATCATGAAATAGGACAATTCAACTTTGAAAACTTTTAGAAAGCTTCTTTGAATTTGGGCTCCTTGATGAATTTAGTTTCAAGGATAAAAAATTATACCTAAATGATGTGAATCCTCCAATTTGATGAATAATCACCACTAAAATATCCAATCCAAACTCTTCCTTGAGTTTTGACTTCAATGGAGTTCGAAGGAATTTCTAAGGGATTTTGGGTATTTAATTTGGAAGAATGAATTCTTCCAAGTTTTAAAGACATATATACATGTCTAAAATACCCAATAAACCCTTAAGGAACCTCCAAACTTATATTTTGGACGTGGGGTGGATTTACAACTTCACCCCTCAATTTACAGTGAAGCTTCACGCAAGGACAGTACCATCGACGGTTGGCAGTCGACGGACCGTTTGTCCACAAATGGACCATCATGTCCTCTCGTCGTTTGGTTCAGAGACTTGCCTTTGGGAACTTGAGCTCCCGATGCTATCTATTGACCCACTACACCCATCAACGGGGCGTCGAATGACCCACTGGACGTCGATTGCCTCCGTTGGTTGGGGATGTCTAGGCAGCTTTGGCCAACAACTTGGGTCCTTCCTCAAGGACCCTTGGATGGTCCTTGGGGATGTTTGCCCAGACGTTTCCAACCCAAACATGACCGTATACAAGTTTAGGTCCTCTCACATGAATTTTACCCAAAACGAACATGTAAAACTCTACGAAACATGCTTAGACACACAAGGTCATTTCAAGGCACATCTTTCGAACGTCATGGACGTTCTTGAATGTTTGACCTCCAAACTTCACGAAACTTGACACACTGCCTATATATACCATAATAACTTATTTTTGGATCTCATAACCCCATGAATCACACATAAACATATATAAACACATATGAGGCACTTAGGTGACTTAGTCGTCGAACGTCTTGGTCGTCCATTGACGTTTGACTTCCAATGCACCTAAACTCTTAGACACTGCCTCAATGCCACATTATATAGAATTTTAGTATCTTAGACCATCATGACAACCATTTTAGGCTCTAGTTCACCTAAGTCATTTTTGGGATCTTACAGTTCCTCCAAAGAAACTTATTGAAAGCTCAAATGAAGGGGGAATATATGGAATTGTTGGGTGTTGTTTGTACATACTTTGAGGATGTTAGAAGGGTCGTTATTCTTGCGATTAATCTATAATATATGGTGTAATTCATCATTTTAGGCATGTATCATCTCTTGTTGTTCTTTTTTTTTTGTTAAATTATTTTTTAGCTTCCAAGAGCTCGGATTGTATCCATTTTTGGATCAGAAGTAAATTGAACTTGATGGACCTACAAATGGAGTCAATTTTTTTATTCCTCGTGTGGGTCCCACAATATCATTTAGACACGATTTTTTGTCAGGTTGGATTGTTGTGATTTGGGTTTCAAAATGAACGTATTGATGTCAAAATCACTATTTTGATAGTGTAGCATCATTTTGTGGATGCTCAGAAGGGAAAAAACCAGAGTTTAGAGATTTAGAGTGCTCATGTTCATGTTTTGTTTTAAGGTAGGCGAAAACATAATATTCTTAGACCTTGCTTGTTGGTTGTTCTAGAATGGTGATTTGTTATGTGTTGGACTGGTTTTAGCATGATTACTTACTATTATCTTTATTGAATTAATTTAGTCTAATTTTATTATTTCAGGTAATGTTTTTGTTGAGCTTGACTAGTGTGATGTTATGATTGTTCTAATGAGTTGAAAATATGTTACGCTAGCCTTAGTATTGATATTGTTGAGCCTTACGCTAGGTTTTGCTAGTGCATTCCTCATATTTGACCTCAGTGGCATGTGGTGCATGATTTAGGGAATGAGTTGCGTAGAGACATGACCTTCAAAGCCATGTCGTGTCCTTCATATAGCCATATTAGTATGTGTGATTGGCTAGATGAGGTGAGATGATCACCTAGCCTTAATGAGGACCCTATTTCTCTTACTTTCACATTTAACTCGAGGTGTTCTGAAACATGTAATATAGTGGCATTATTATTACGATTTAGGATTCCGAAATATGCTATAATTATGTAGGTAGATCCAATATGAGATTTTGAGAGTTGCTTGGTCTCTCAATAGTCATTTGATGTTAGATTTTGGGATTAACTTGGTTTTGTAGCTACTTTGATGTAAGATTTTAGAGGATGCTACACCTATTTTGTGATTATTTCAATGTAATAATCATGACGGTTTTCTTAGGGCAATTTCGATAAAATATTCTAGGGTGGATTGGATTCTCTTATATCATATTTTTTAGGATGATTCATTCTAGGTTTCATATATATATTTATTCTGATGTAAGATTCAAGAATATGCTAGATAATGTGTAGCTATTCTAACGTAAGATTCTAGTAGAAGCCTATTTTTGGTGTGACCGATTCGATGTAAGATTTTGAGAAGGCGTGTGTGTCTTTTACTGAGTTTTTCCTTGTAGTGTAGCTCTTGCATGCACCCATTGGTCTTAAGGGGATTCAAACATATTATATTTGCGTGATTATTACTGATCTACCTTTGTTTGTGTGTTCTTGGCTTATAGGGGTTCGATTAGTTTTAGATAGGTTTACTACTTTCGTTATATTTTTTAGTATCTCTATTGTGATTCATGTCTATCTACATCTTTACTACTGCCTATTACCATATTATTTAACTCGCTTATTATTGTGCTCTTGCAATCATGATATCGGCCGGCCTATGATGCCTTTTGAGTACCCCTTATTTTTGTACTCGTACTCACACTTTGCATATTTTTTCCAAATGCAGATCCATGTTCTAGTTGACCACGTTGATTCTCGTGTTGTTGTAGCTAGTGTTTCGTAGGTTAAGGGTGAGCTTGTTGGCATTCGTGGTTGACTCATATCCTTTTGCACTCTTATGACTAGTTTTTTTGTATACCGAGATAATGTGTGTTTTCTGTATGTGTATAGTCATGTACTCATTCTTTTTTAGTATCTTTGTACTAGCATCCACTAGGTTTTGGGATGGACCATATATTGTATTTTGTCCTCGTTTGGGGGTTGTATATATAACTTAGTCTTATTTTCACTATTTTTCCTTAGGGCATCTCTAACCCAAACACCAAATTTGATGGAATCAACTTCAACCCGCACCAAATTTTACACCAATTTTTTTTCTCTTTATTATTATATTATTGTTTCTTATTTCATTTATATTTTCTTATTTTATAAAACAAATTCTTTCTAAAACATTCACCATATATAATTCATAGTATTTCATTTTATAATCGTTTAACATAAAATTATTTTGTATCATAATTTTTTTAGGTAATATAATTTCTAGCAATATTATACATTATACATAATAATGTATGATACAAGTAAAAGTTAAATTATTAATGAAATACAATTAAATAAACATTACAGATTGAAAAAATTATTTGAATTTTTTCACAAATATTAAACTTTCAAGATCACTACGGTGCACCCATAAATGTTCTATTAATGCATTAAGTAGTTCAAAATGAGCTTCCTTGTCCTTTATTTTTTATATCGAGCTAGAAATTGTTGAAATTGATAATTTTCATCTATTGTCGTTTCTACGGTTGGAGTTGGACCTTCCGACACATCTTAAATTGGTGCATTAAGATCACGTTCATCCTCAATTATCATGTTGTGCATTATAATATATGAAGTTAATATATCATGTAGCACTTCTTTTCTCCGAAAACATGACGGTCCAGTGATAATTGCAAAACGAGATTGCAAAACTCCAAATGCACGTTGAACACATTTTCGACATGATTCTTGTTTCATTGTATAATTGCAACACGTGACGGTTATTTTTAAGTACATTATATTGTTTGTTTAAAAATTTATATGTTTGCATCTTTAATTTTTTTAAGGTTAATTGTAGTTTATATAATTTATAGTATAATTAACATAAATTTAAATTTTTAAAAAAAATCATTTATAGAAAAACCTAAATTTTATATCTAAAATTAATATTATAAAAATATTACATGAAAACATTAAATATACAAGATATTTAATTTAAACATATCACTTATATAATGTTAAATTAAAAGTTTGTATAATGAAATAATATAATAATATTCAAAAGTGAAATGGTGTGATGAATAGTGTTACACCAAATTTGGTGTAACACTATTCACACACCAAATTTGATTTGCAAATTGGTGTAGGTTGGAGCTCAAAACACCAAATATAGGTTTTGGTGTAAAATTTGGTGTTGGAGATGGTCTTAAATCTAATTTGTTATGTTTTTTCCATTTCATTCCTCTCTCTTGGTTCGTTATCTTTGGGTTCTAGGTTAAGTGTTGGCTTTAGGGGTAGAATTAGAGGTAGTCAATGGGGTTCATCTAAACTCTTTCGGCAAAAAATTACATTGTATATTGATTTTGAACCTCCTGGATGTAATTTTAGAGGTTGGCTTAGTGGTTGTACAGTGCAAAACTCACTTTGAAGTTCCAAGTTTAAATCTTAGGCATTACATTTTGATTTTTGACCAAAACAAGTCATTATTAAAATCAATACACTAGAATAATACACTTTTTTGAAATTTTACTAAACTAGTATAAATCTAGTTCTCAAAAATCTTACATAGTAAACAGAGATAAAATGGTATTGTCAATGACATTTTATAATTCGTTACATTGCGACATGTTTTACAACTAAAACGTGACTCATAGAGAAAGACGTTTCTCTCGAATGACTTTAATCTTATACATGCCTCATTCATTATTCAAACTTCCCCTATTAGAATGGATATATATATATATATATATATATATATATATATATATATATATATATATATATATATATATATATATATATATATATATATATATATATATATTCTATTTTACAGAATGGTGAAGCGGTAGGACGACCAAGGGTAAAAATATAATTTCATTCCTAGAAACATCTTTTTATGTATGAAGTGAATTATGATCAAGGGTAAATTGTAACTTCATGGTAACAAAACTCTACCAAGAATGATATCAACAAAATTAAATAATTCTAGAAACATCTTTTGTTTTGGTTATTACCATTAACGTATTTTGTTATTACTACTTCTCTTTCTTTTCTTTTGTGCATTGTAGTAATATATATCTATATATATCTATATATATATCTATATATATATATATAGATAGATAGATAGATAGATAGATAGATATGTATATGTATATATATATATATATATATATATATATATATATATATATATATATATATATATATATATATATATATATATATATATATATATATATATATATATATATATATATATATATATATATATATATATATGTATGTATATATATATTCATTAATCTATTTTACTATTACTTTAATTTAATTCCTAATATTTTTTTTCTATTAATTGTGCTTATAAAAAATGTCTTCTTTATTATAAAAATTCATTATGAATCAATTTTGATCTTTATTTTTGCTCTAATTAATATACTTGAAAAGAAACAAGTGTAATAAAAATTAATAATATATATTCAATTAAAATTAACCAAAAAGATGTTAAGAAGTGATTTTACAAATATAAATGAATAGGATGATATATTTGCATTTAAGACAACCAAGAATAAAAATGTAATTTGATTATAACTAAAATCTTTCAAGAAAGATAGTAAGAAAAATAAATAATCTAGAAACATCTTTCTATACATAAAGTGAATGATGATCAAAGATAAAAATGTAACTTCGTGCAAACAAAAATCTATCAAAAATGATGACAAGAAAACTAAATAGTTCTAAAAATATATTTAGTTATTGTTGTTACTGTTATCTCATTTTGTTATTATGCACTTTCTTATAAGTTATTGTGATATCTACTCATTACTCTATTTTACTATTACTTAAATTTAATTTTTAATACTTTTTCGATTCATTATACTTATTAAAAATGCCTTCTTTACTATAAAAATTCATTATTTAAAAATATAATTAATTACTTTCACTTTTTTGGCTCCAATTAATATATCTAAAAAGAAATAAGTATGATAAATTAACAATATATATTGAATTGAAATTAAAGAATAGATAAAATTAGTTTAACTATTTCTAAAAGTATGTTTTAAAAGATGTTAAAAAATAACTTTACAAGTAAAATAAATAGGATGGTATATTTGCATTTAAAGTAAACCTGTTTACTAGATTATAAAATTGTAGTTCTTCATTAGAATATATAATCTATTTTTTACATTTATTTGATTTCAAACATATTAATCTTAATAGTGGACTAATGTAAGTTTGATTTAAATTTAAAGTTGTAAGGCCAAAACTTGGTATTTTTCTATTATATAGAAACTAGTAAAATTACCCGCGCTTCGCGAGGGAATTTTATATCAAAAAATTTATAAAATAATAATTTAAACCTATCAGTCATTAAAACTAAAACACAATATTATCTTATATACAAGATTACGCGACTTGAAATCAAATAAAAGTAAAAAATAGATTATATATATTTGAAATCAAACTTACATTAGTCCACTATTAAGATTAATATGTTTGAAATCAAATAAAAGTAAAAAATAATAACTTGTGTTTGATGCTTTTGTTTTTATGCAATCTCTTATTTATAAAAATGAAGGTTCAGAAACGTCTGTGTCTGAACTGCAAACCATTGGTTGAAACTTTGTTTAAGCCTATAATTTAGGATAATTATTATAATAATCAGCATCATTTCATGTTTGAGCTAGATCGTGTTCAAGCGGCTAATCTGATCTCCGTGTTCTCATCTTCTGCATTGACTCCAAGAAAATAGCTTTGAGATCAAATTAGTAGCTTGAACATGATCTTGCTCGAACATGAAATGATGTTGAGCATTGCAATAGTTATCCTAGATTATAGGCTTAAACAGTATTCCCGCCAATGGTTTTTAATGCAGACGTGGACGTATCTGAACCTTCTTTTATAAAAAAGAGAGCATATAAAGGAAAACACCAACACAACCAAATATGAAGAAAACATGACAAAAAACATGTGCAGAAAATTCAGCTCTTCCAAAACTGTCTAACTTGCAACCATATGGATTGATATTCATTTTTCCCGAGCTTGCAGATTCTTAGATACCATAAAGCTCCTAATTATTGTAGTTGAACAAAAACAGAAATAAACATGGATTTATGTTCTTCACATATGAAAAACATGGAGCAAGCGAACCTACATTAAAAAAGGGGAAGTTAAACAAAACTTAGCTCACATATAACAGGCAAAAGACATCTAAAACTATTTAGTAAACCATATATATATATATATATATATATATATATATATATATATATATATATATATATATATATATATATATATATATCCTAGCCACCAAATAATAACCAAATAGCTAATTTAGTATACACGCATTCATGGTGCACATTTTGCAGCCAAAGATCATGCTGCCAATCTGGTTTTTAGTCAAAGTCAATTTTTGTCTTCTTCAATAATCAGTTGTGGTGAGTGGTGCTTGCAAAAGTAGTTCATACACTAAAGATATTCATGAAAGGTTCTTGGCATAACTAAAGTCGTATGTACTACGTACAAGACCTTCACAAAAGCCTCCCTTTTCATCCTTCAATCACGAGTTACATCTACTACAAATTCCTTTTATATTTCTGAATATATATCTTGTGGAGAAAAAAGACAAGACGAAAACTGTTTAGAATTTCATGAAAAACATGGCTTCTAAAAGAGAAGGCATATGCTTTAGAACAGAAGACGAATGACAGAGAATCTATACTTCATAGAAAATTATAGCTAGAATTGCACATACCTTTCACTAGGACAAAACTCCAAAGAAGTAATATTAGTACCCAAGTGCAACCTCTTGGGCAAAGGGGAGATCTCCATCTTTGTCACATCAATAACACAAACATCGCTATTTTTGCTTCCCCAGCATTTAAATGACATGCATAGATTCAGATCAATGCATAAGCAAACTAAATAACACAGCAGATAGGAATGCAATATGCAGAATGGAGCAGGTTACAACTTATGTGGATGCGGGGGGTTGTTGGAACTAATATTTTTAAAATTTAAAGGGGGGAGGGGGTTGATATAAGAGACAACTAGGTATCTGAAGTTGAACGGATGACATAAGCAAACAACGTTTCAAGATACAATTATGGATATCATAGATCTTTTTTTAAAAATATTATTCCTGATCACTAAATTTTGATCTAAAACTTAATCTTTAGTTCTTTTTATGTTTTATTTTTCTTTTTTGTTTCTATTTGTTGAGTACAAAAATAAGCATATAAATGTACAGTCAAGTCAAAACAAGAACAAAATGAAAAAGAAGTAAATAACTATATGCTTTCATTTTATAGTTTAGATACTAAAATTTAAATTTTCTCAAGGATAAAAGAAGTAAAACACTATTTGAAAGAACAACTCTTCTAAACTGAATGGTATAGTAATCTTTCACCATCTACATCATTTCTATCAGCTATTAATGAGGGAAAAGGCATAAGTATCATACTGAAGTATGACCAATGTTCCAGGGACACTTTATCTTTACCCTATTACCACTCTATATACTATTTTACCTCCCTGAACTATTTTAAAGTGTAATAAACACACCCTTAAACGTGATAAGAAGGATTTCACTTTTTCCGGTGGGGAGAAGGTTCTCCCTTAATAGAGTATGTATGTGAGAGGAAGACGATTTAGTAGAATAAATGGATGAGAAACCGGAAAAAATTCATCGGCGACTTTTGTACGTGGTGAGCATGTGAAAAATCAATTTTAGTTCTAGAAAATGAAAAAAATAGAATTCAACTCTATTTCACAAAGAAAGAAAGGAAAATAATTAAAAAAAATATCAACTTAAGTTATAATGTTAATTAATTAAGTGTCCAAAGTAATCATATTCTAACTTATTTTCACCCCTAACATGCCTCCGAGTGAGTGAGCACACTCTTTGTACCACCTTACCACCGAAGGATGTATTATAACACTTTAAAATGGTTCAAAGGGGTAATAGGACACCCATAAAGGAAAGGTGTGTTCGTGAAACTTCGATCATAGTTTGTTTTGTGTTGTGTTTACGGAAGAACAAAAAAGGCAACTGAATTTAATTTGAGAAGCTAATATAAATAATATTGTCTATTACATGACACTAATTTTGTAATACCTAAAATAATAAAATGGAAAAAAACTCTTCAACTGGAAGAGGCGAGTTAAAAATTTTGTGGGTTAAAGATTCAAACTACCGCCCCATTTCCACCCCTAGTTGTTAAACACCAAAAGCTATGTAAGGGAGGGGAGACATTCATCAAAATGAAGACAAGTCAAAAGTAGCAAAAGAACTTATTATGCAAAAAGTTCAAAAAAAGACATGGTGTTTTTGAAAGATGAGAACACTTCAAATTAATTTGATGAAATCTTATACTAACTCCAACACGAAGGGGAATAGGAACCAGATGTTACTCTGTTTTAGGTCCCCTTTCATTCCTCATTTTGACCTACATCATCATGAAACTTCAAATGTCAAATCAACTTAATGATTTATTCAACATCCATGTAATAAAAATACTTTATCGAAGATTCACAATTGGAAAATCGATGTGAAATTCTTTTAGCTTCAACAATGCATATCTAAGTAAAGTATTAGACAGTAAAGATGATGGTAATTGAAATTCAACATTACTAGGTGACACAAAAGGATAAAGATCTTTAAATGCGAGATATTTCCCATCCAAACTAATTGTCATAATGGAAGATGGCTTATTATAGAGGCTTTTATGTACAATTTATTCCATGTACTGATGTCCCAAACTGCAATCAATGTCTTATTGCCTGTTTTATTGACACATGTTCGGATAGTTAACAATGTTTTCAATAAGAAAAATTACACAATCTCAATTTAATAATTTCCATATATATATATATATATATATATATATATATATATATATATATATATATATATATATATATATATATATGGAAATTATTACTATCTCAATTCACTTCTAATTTTATGATTTTTTTGGAGTCAAACTATAAATTGTTTTACTAACATTAGTGATGTATTTTTTCATCATATAAATACGAAAAAAATGCAATTTATTGTATACTATTCTTATAGTTTTTGAATATCTAAATTTTTGTTAAGAATGTCAAAAAAAATTTTGAGTAAACATTTTATTTACCAAGTAAACATTACAAAACAAAAAATAGCTGGTATGGACATAAGCTCCATCCTTGCCAAACCAAGTTCTCACATCTACTAGCTATATCTATGGGTAAATATATGTACTGATTAATCTAGTAGCTATTCTTGGATATCTAATGCATCTTCCATGTATCTCCTGATTATATGTCTGATCAAGTAGCTTATTAACTAATGTTTTTGTTGAAGAATTATGATATTGCCATCTAGCCATAAATGATAAATTGTGTTTGCCATTGCCATCCTATACACAAGGGACTTGTTGCTTCTTCCTTTCATGTATTGCACTGCCCAATTTATCTCACTAGTCCAGTTCATTGCATTTCTTGCTATTCCCTGCCAATGTGGTATTCTCCTCCACTTTGTAAATCTACTAATTGACATAAGGGACAGGTTAGTACTTGAACGATTCCCCACTTTGTAAATCTGTCTTTTGTTGCAAGTCTTCTTTTCACTGTCAAATACATGATGAACAACTACTTAGGGGCTCCAAAATTATTCTACACTAGTGATCTCCATTCTACCTTCTCCTTTGTACCTCTCATCTGTCAATACACTTAACTTATGTTGTATTGTGTCATATTATTCATATCCCCTTCGCTAAATCCTGCCTCTTGTAAATATTTTGCAGCCTTTAGTATCTCCTGTACCATCCAAGAAGCTTTTTGAGCTTGTATATTCCATACACCTTTTTTCCCATAGTAACTATGTATCCATACAATCCATAGGTTATTAGTTTTTGGCATAAGTTCCACAATAACTTGTCAAATGCTTCTTTGTTCCGTGTATATATATCAAGGAAATTCAATCCTCCACTTGCTTTTGGTGAAAACATCTTGTCCTATGCCACTGAAAATTTCCTGGAAGTCTCAAAGTTTCCAGTCCATAAAAATTTAATGTCACATTAATGTAATCTAATTTAACTTTGAAAATTAATCAAACTGACTTTCGAAAAGTGCAACATGACAAATAAAAATGAACGAAGGGAGTAATTTCATTCTTGTATTAATGACAGTCTTAAAAATACGTATTTACTTGACTAATTGAATTTAAATACAACTTGATCTTATAAAATGACTGAAATACACCCCTAGATTTTCATAAAGTTAAAGAGTGTTTTCAACACTTCTTTTGGCTTATTATTAAGCGTTGCATGCTTCTGCAAGAGTTTGAGACAGTTTCTTATGCCATGTGGCAGATTGGTGTATGCAAGTTTAGTTAGTCAAGAAGAGGGTGGGTGTTTTTGAGTTTGTCAATAGTTCGGGAATAAAATTAATAATTTTCGTCAAGTTTAGAGATATCTTAAATACATTTCTTAAGAAAGGAAAAAAAAAAGAGTCAAAAATTACACACACGTTAACTATCATTTTTTTTGTAAAGTTTCAAATTTTGACTATTAGTTGTTTGTTTTCTCTACCTAAATTATTACGTATATATGTATTAAAACACATCTAGTTGAATAACTAACGAGAGTTAAAATATAAAAAGGAAATAAATCATAGTTTATGACATAGGCAATGTTAAGATGCAAAACTCGTGAGAACATGACAGTTTCGACATGATTTTGATCGTTAACTCAAATAATAAGATAAACATGTATTCAAAAGTTTCATAATATTATAAAGTATTTGTATTATAGTGAATGTCTATCATGTGGAGTCCTTTTAGGATATGGTTAAGAGCCCTACTTTGGGACCAAGTTAGATTTCCCCTATAAATAGAGGGTTCCTCTTCATTGTAAAATCATCTATCAAGAGAAATAATAAGTCTTCTATTCTCTCTACTTTCTTCTTTTTATTCTATAGTTTCATAACACGTTATCAGCACATGACTCTACTTTCTCAAAAAGTGAAGGTTCGGTTTGACGAATTAATAAGGTATTATTTATTCTTTTGTTTTTAATTTTAATGGCTAATCTTACGAAACTAGAGTTCATTTCTCTTCAAAGATCGGCAGGAACTACCTCTCATGGGTGTTGGATGCTGAAATCCACCTTGTCTTGGAGACACCATAAAAAAAGAAAATAAGGCATCAAAACAAAATGTGCACGGGAAATGATATTCTTGCGTAAACATCTTGACGAGATTCTGAAAATCGAATATCAAACAGTTAAGGATCCATTTATTTTGTGGAAAAACCTAAAAGAAAGATATGACCACTTGAAGATGGTCATACATCCAAAGGCACGATATGATTGGAATGCATGTAAGGCTACAAGACTTTAAGTCTATACATGCGTATAATTCTTTCATGTTCAAAAATCACTTCTCAGTTGAAATTATGTGGAGAAATAGTTAGTGAGATTGATATGAGGGAAAATACATTCTCCACTTTTCATGCCTCGAATGTGCTCTTGCAGCAACAATATCAACAGAAAGGTTTCAAAAAGTTTTTGAACTAATTTATCATCTTCTTGTGGCTGAGCAAAATAATAATTAATTAATAAAAAATCATGAGAATCGACCTACTGGATGTAAACCACTTCCTGAAGTGAATGAGGTGTACGCCAACCATGCTAGGCTTGGAAAAGGTCGCGACCCTAATCGTGATCGTAGACGTAGACGTGGTCGTGATTATGGTCAAGAATGTAATTCTTTTCCTGGTGTTAATCATTCATCAAATGAAAATCACAATCAAAAAGGAAAAAATAAAGGATGAGAAACGTGAAGCAACTAGGGAAGATTGTTTTCAATGTGGTGGAAGAGGTCATTATGCACGTGATTGTCGTACTCCTAAGCACTTGGTTGAGCTTTATCAAGAATCGCTAAAGAAGAAAGAGAAAATTCCTGAGGCAAATTTTGTCTCTGAAAATCAAGTTGACATCACTCACTTGAGTGTAGAAGATTTCTTCGCACATCCTGAAGGAAATATAGATCACTTAATTGGTGATGGTTCTGTGAACATGGAAGAGTGATTTTTTTTTGTTTGTTTGTTTGCTTTTTATGGTAGTAGTTATTAATAAATTTCATGTAATGATAGTTGTTTACGTGAGTATTAGTATTTTAAATTAATTTAGTCATATTCTTGTAGTTCATTAGTTTGTTCCATCTTATTTAGATAATATATATTTTTCATTGATTTATTTATATGATTCCAATATGATAGTGTTAGTCAAATACTAAACTTTATCATGTGGTTGTATTATATTAGGTCTTTAACTTGATCTAATGTTAAAAACATGCAATCTGTTATTAACTAGGATTTATCATGTGTTTGTATTATATTAGGTCTTTAACTTGATCTAATGTTAAAAATATGCAATCTGTTATTAACTAGGATTTTATTTTACTTTTTCCCTAACAACTTGTTATTGACTTAGAGGAAGCAATAAATTAAGGTCAACTTCTAATATTTAATTATTAGTTTATTACATTGAATATATTGTACCCTTTTGACAACACTAATATTTAATATATATTTATTTTGTGTATGTCATTTCATGTGAAGATATGGATAATTCTAAAAATATATTATCAAAATATGAAGATATTTTCTTGATTAATTCTGGTACACACATACGATATTAAAAAATAAGAAATATTTTTCTCATTTAAGTATGGGCAAAATAAATGTTACTATAATTTTCAGTAGTACTAATATGATTGAGGGCTTTCGAAGAGCCATTGTAATTTTTCCCGAGGGAGCTAAACTCATCATTAATAATGCTATGTTTTCTCCAAAATCTAAGAGAAACTTGTTGAGTTTTAAAGATATATGTGAAAATGGTTATCATATCCAATCAATGGATGAAATAAATCTTGAATATCTTGGTATCATCAAGAATGTCTCTGGGCAGACATGTGTTATAGAAAAGTTCCATGCTATATCTTCTGGCTTGTATTGGACAAAAATTAGTGCAATTGAGGCACATTTTATTGTAAATAAGAAGTTTATTGATTCCAATACATTTGTACTTTGGCATGATCGTCTGGGACATCCTGGATATATAATGATGAGACGAATTATAGAAAATTTGAATGGACATCCATTAAAGGACCTAAAATTTCTTCTAAATGGTGAATTTTCTTGTACTGCTTGTTTTCAGGGCAAGTTAATTGTAAGACCATCACCAACAAAAGTTGAGATTTAGTTCCCTGCATTCTTGGAACGTATACATGGGGATATTTGTGGATCTATTCACCCACCTAGTGGATCATTTAGATACTTCATGGTTCTAATAGATGTTTCTTCTAGATGGTCTCATTTGTGCCTATAGTCATCTCGTAACTTGGCATTTGTAAAATTATTAGCACAAATAATAAGGTTAAGGGCACAGTTTCCTGATAATCAGATTAAGTCTATTCGTCTGGATAATGCTGTAGAGTTTTCATCCCAATTATTTAATGATTATTGTTTAGAAATTGGGATAAGAGTCGAACATTGTTGCTCATGTTCATACTCAGAATGGTCTCGCTGAGTCATTAACTAAACGTCTGCAATTAATAGCAAGATCATTGCTTATGAAAACTAGGTTGCCCACTTCTGTATGGGGACATGCAATTTTGTATGATGCAACACTTATTTGTCTCAGACCGACAAATTATCATAAGGTTTCTCCATTGCAATTGGTTATGGGTCAAGAGCCTAATATATCCCATCTAAGAATTTTCATATGTGTTGTACATGTGTCTGTGGCACCACCAAACCGCACTAAGATGCGCCCTCAAAGAAGGTTAGGAATATATGTTGGGTTTGAGTCACCCTCCATTATTTGCTATCTTGATCCATTGACTGGAGACATGTTTACTGCTCAATTTGCAAATTGTCGGTTTGATGAGACAGTTTTCCCAAAATTAGGGGGAGAGAATAGTGAAATAAGACGAGAAATTTTGTGGAAAACTTTATCATTGTCTCATCTTAATCCATATTCTTCTACTTGTGAGCAAGAAGTACAAAAGATTATTCATCTGCAGAAAATTGAAAATCAAATGCACAACACATTTACAGATTTAAAAAGGATTACTAAATCACATATTCCTGCAGAGAATGTCCCAGTTCGAATTGATGTCCCTATAGGACCATCCACTAGTGTCATAGCTAATAAATCAAAAACACACCTAAAGTGTGGTAGACCATTGGGTCTAAGGATCAAAATCCTAGAAAAAGAAAGATTAAATGCCAAGATGACACTATGAAAGAATCTCTATGGAAGTTCAAAATTTGAATAATTCTGATATTCATGAAAGAATCAATGAACTTAAAACTCAAGGAAATAATGAACTATCCATAAATTTAAGAGATGTGGAAATTAATCTGAATTGATCAGAAATAGTGGATTATGTCTTTGCATATGATGTTGCAACAAATATCATGCAAGATAATGAGGATCTTGAACCTCAATCTGTTATAGAATGTCGACAAAGAAATGATTGACTAAAATGGCAAGAAGCAATTCAATCAGAGTTGAATTCACTTTTCAAGCGTGAAGTTTTTGAACCTATAGTTCAAACACCTAATGGTATTAAATCTGTTGGTTGCAAATGGATTTTTGTGCGAAAAAAAATGAGAAAAATTAAATACATAGGTATAAAACACGTCTTGTGGCACAAGGATTTTCTCAAAGACCTGGCGTCGATTATGAAGAGACATACTCACCCGTTATGGATGCAATAACATTGTATTATCTCATTAGTTTCACAGTCCATAAGAAACTTGAAATGCATTTGATGGATGTGGTTACAACCTACCTTTATGGATCAATTGATAATGAGATATACATGAAAATTCCTGAAGGATTTGCGATTCCTAAATTATGTAATTCAAAATCTCGAAAAATGTTCAATTAAATTGCAAAGATCATTATATAGTTTGAAGCAATCTGAACCTATGTGGTATAACCATCTTAGTGAGTATTTAATCAAGGAAGGTTATACAAATGATGCAATTTGTCCATGTGTCTTTATAAAGAAAATAATATCGGAATTTGTTGTACTTGTTGTTTATGTTGATGACATACATCTTATTGGAACTCCAATAGAGCTTCAAAAGGCACTTGCTTATTTAAAGAACGAATTTAAAATGAAATATCTAGGAAGGATAAAATTATGTCTTGGTTTACAAATTGAGCATTTGACAAATGGTATTTTTGTTCATCAATTTGCCTACACAGAAAAAGTGTTGAAAATATTTTGTATGGATGAAGCGCATACATTAAGTACTCCGATGATTGTTCGTTCACTTGATGTGAATAAGGATCCACTCTGACTTCAAGAAAAGAATGAGGAAATTACCATATCTTAGTGCAATTGGTGCACTAATATATCTTGCTAATACTACAAGGCCTGATATAGCTTTTGTTGTTAATTTGTTAGCAAGGTATAAGTCTGCTCCTACTATGAGACATTGGAATGGGATCAAACATATTTTGCAATATCTTAAAGGGACAACTGACATGGGCTTATTTTATTCTAATAATTGTAGGCCTAATATTGTTTTTATGCTGATGCAGGATATTTATCTGATCTACAGAAAGATCTATCCCAAACAGGCTATGTATTTATATGTGGGGGGACTGTCATATCTTGGAGATCTACAAAGCAGTCCATCCTAGCCACTTCATCTAATCATGCTGAGATAATAGCTATTCATGAAGCAAGTAGAGAATGTGTGTGGTTAAGGTCTATGATACATCTCATTCGAGAGAAATGTGATTTGGAGTGTGATAAAGTTCCCACCACTTTATATAAAGATAA
This sequence comes from Solanum sitiens, assembly GCA_016801875.1. NCBI lineage: Eukaryota > Viridiplantae > Streptophyta > Magnoliopsida > Solanales > Solanaceae > Solanum > Solanum sitiens. Next base: position 818,772 of record JABWTJ010000328.1, read on the forward strand.
TGCAGCAGACATAGCACAACTTAAGGGAGGATTCATAAAAGGAGATAAAAAAAAACACATTTCACCAAAGCTTTTCTATACACATGAACTTCAAAAGAATGGTGATATAAATGTACAACAGATTCGTTCAAGTGACAATATGCTGATCTATTCACCAAGTCGCTACCAACTGCAACCGTCAAGAAGATGGTGCACAAGCTTAAAATGCGAAGATTTAAGTCTCTGCATTGATGTTCTCATTAGGGGGAATTAATACGCGTTGTACTCTTTTTCCCTTATGAGGTTTTGTCCCACTAGATTTTCCTTGTAAGGTTTTTGATGAGGTAGTATAGATGTGTATTAATAGATATATGTACTCTTTTCTTTACTAGAGTTTTCTTTTCTTAATGTTTTTCTTAGTAAGGTTTTTGACGGGGCACATCATATATCAATTAGACATTCAGAGGGAGTGTTATAAAGTATTTGTATCATAGTGAATGTCTATCATGTGGAGTCCTTTTAGGATATGGTTAAGAGTCCTACTTGGAGACCAAGTTAGATTTCCCCTATAAATAGAGGGTTCCTCTTCATTGTAAAATGCATCAAGAGAAATAACAAGTCTTCTCTACTCTTTACTTTCTTCTTCTTATTCTATAGTTTCATAACACATACTATATTATATACTTTTTTTTTAGGTATATTTATTTGGTATAAATGAAAATATTATTCCTCAAAACTAGAAAGAATATTTTCCTCCGTACAAAACACCGTTCGCCTTCATTTGACACGAAATGTATTTAATTAGTGAATCTAGAAAAAGTAATTTAAAAACATAAATAATATATAAGTCAAATATATAGAAATTGTCAAAAATTATCATAGTTTTACATATCTTTTCTTTCTATCTCTTTTTTATATAAAAAAATAATAATGAACTTTTAAATTAGGAAATTATTATAGTAATTTATGTTATTAAGAATAAAATAAAAATGTCAAAGTGAACAAATTTCCAAAAAGAGACAGTATGAGAAGGAATTGGTCATCTTATTATTTAACAATGTTTTTTATATGAAAAAGGGAATATTCACATTTGTTCTGCATAATGCTAGAACGTAGATCCTGGTTGTCTTGAGATTTTCTTTCTTCAGCGTTAAACATCTGGTCTTCTTGGTGTTTAGGAAGACATAATTAAGAGTCTAAGAAGAAGGATAGATATCATGTGTGATGAGGTAGACAGGAAATCAGATTCTAAAGAGGACAAAACTGAATAGAGAAACAACCAGATATTAAGTGGAGTGCAGTTCTGCAACTTGATTTACAGTTACAAAGATATACCACAGTGTAATGGTATCAATTCTCTCCTCTAGATGTCTATCTCATGCAACCTTGTAAGTTGTTGGACATTTCTCTTGCCTTTTTGTTTTAGCAACATCTGATGGAGTCAAGACGGAACCAATTTCAAATGGACTCATCTCATTGATGACGTATGCAGATTACAACAAAACTGCATCGTGACAAGTGATACCACCAATTTTTTTGGCTCACTGCCTCAGATATTCCGTTAACAAGTGGTCTATCCTTTGCGTTTGACCATTTATTTGTTGGTGGTTAGCAAAAGAGAACTTCAAATCGGTCCCCATCAAATTGAATAATGTTGTCCAAAACCTATGGAGAACTGTTCTCTCTGTCCCTCACAATATCAATCGGTAACCCAAAGAACTTAACCACATTTATGTAAAATAAGTCAATAGCTATTTTCGATGAACACAAGTTAGGTGCAACAATAAGATTGAATACTTTGAAAACATGTCTACCATCACCATTATCGATGTTTTACTATCAACCACAGGAAAACCCTAAATGAAATACATGCGTACCAACAACCATGTCCGTTCTAGAAGAGGCAAAGGCTGCAATAACACCACCTCTTTCTCACGCTTAGTCTTGTCTACTTTGCAAATATGACGGTATAGATTATTAATCTATGATTGGGTGTTGCTTAATTGTATATTAAATGTTGAATTAATTTGGTTCAACTATCTCTTTATGTTTTCATATATAATTTGAGGGTGCAAGTTCTAATTTACTTTAGATCTCTAATGTTTCTTGTGAAAGGTCGTTGAAGTGATAAGAGATGGCGAGACATGTCATGTGGTTGCACTCGAAAGAATTCATATTGTTAAGGTCTATGGAGGCATCATCCATTGAGGAGTCTAACTAGAGACCACACATGACTTGCGAGTCCAATGTCCTCACATGTTTGACTCTTCAAGTAATTTTTTAGGATGAAATTCCTATTAGTAGTTGATGTTATAATAACTCTCTAGGTCATTTTTCTTGTTTTCCTATATTTTTAGCATTTAAATCCTTCATGTAGTATCCCCAAGTTTTTTATGACTTATGGAGACCGGTAATTTTATTCACGGGGTTAATTGTTTGGTTTTCACGCAACTTTTTTCCTGTTTGGGACCTTTTGAAGTTTGAACGGTTAACTTCAGTCAAAATATTAGGCATAGAACCTTGTAATATGATTCTAATGTTTTTGTTAGCTCGTTAACATATATTTTGGTCTAGATGGACATTTGGTTCGGGTGTAAAGACTCCTACACTCATTTTAAGCTATCTTATGCAATTTTCCTAAAAGGGAGTATTGGGTGTAAGACTCACTTTTCATCGACATGACCTCAGTTGAAAGTTTAAATTACCCATTGAGTACAACATTTCAAATTTTGTAGGGTAGCATAGTTCTTTTATGTACACGGGGTTATGAATGAATCTCGACCATCCGTCGGGGCATTTGTTTCATCTTAAAGTTGGAGCTGGTGTAGTCTTTCTTGATGCAATCAAACTTTTCTCCTTATGTCTATGTGCTTGGAGATTGATTCGCTGGCTTGGCGTCACATTCATGAAGATCATTTTCATGGTCTTCACATTTTAGAGAATTGACTCTCGATACCATGATTAAGGGTCGATGGACCCAAACAAAGATTGACCATCACGACCATGATAGTACGGTCCATGTGATCATGATGAGTAAGTGACTGAAAACTATATTTTGTTTCTGCAATTTTAGCATCATTTCCCCTCATAGTTCCTCCAAAGAAACTTATTGAAAGCTCAAATGAAAAGGGATCTATGGAATTGTTGGGTGTTGTTTGTAAATACTTTGAGGATGTTAGAAGGGTCGTTATTCTTACGTTTAATCCGTAATATATGGTGTAATTCATCATTTTAGGCTTGTACTGGCTCTTGTTGATCGTACTTTTTGTTAATTTATTTTTAGCTTCTAGGTGCTCCGATTGTGTCCAATTTTGGATCAGAAGTTGCTTGAGCTGGATGGACCTAGAAATGGAGTCAATTTTTTCATTCCTCATGTGGGTCCCACAATTTAATTCAGATCAGATTTTTTGTCAGGTTGGATTGTTGTGATTTGGGTTTCAAAATGAACGTATTGATGTCGGGATCACTATTTTGCTAGTGTAGCATCATTTTGTGGATGCTTAGAAGGAAAAATCCAGAGTTTAGAGATTTAGAGTACTCATGTTCATGTTCTGTTTCTAGGTAGGACACAACTTAATATTCTTAGAACTTGCTGTCTTTTAGCATGATTACTTATTATTATCTTTATCGAATTGATTTAGTCTTATTTTTATCATTACGGGTAATGTTTTTGTTGAGCTTGATTGGTGTGATGTTATGATTGTTTTCATGAGTTTTAAATATGCTAGGTTGGCCTAAGTATTGATATTGTCGAGCCTTACACTAGGTTTGGCTAGTGCATTCCTTAGTCCGTTTCTTAGATTTTGACCTCAGTGGCTTGTGGCGCATTTTGGGAATGAGTTGGGTAGATATGACATTCCAAGCTAGGTTGTGTCCTTCTGGTAGCCCTATTAGTATGTGTGATTGGCTAGATGTAGTGAGATGATTACCTTGCCTCGTTGAGGATCGCTCTTAGTTCCACAGTTTACTCGAGGTGAGATTCTTGGATAGGCAATATCGTGGCATTATTATTTCAATTTAAGATTTCGGAATATGCTAAGATTTTGTAGGTATATACAATATGAGATTTTGAGATCTGTTAGGTCACTCCATAGTCATCTGATGTTACATTTTGGTATTAACTTAGTTTTGTAGCTACTTTGATGTAAGATTTCGGAGGATACTATACCTATTCCGTGGTTATTTCACTGTGATATTCATGACGGTTTTCTTAGGGAAATTTCGATATAAGATTCCAGGGTGGGATTAGATTCTCTTATGTGAGATTTTGGAGGATGCTTAGGTTCCGTATATATAGTTATTCCGCTGTAAGATTCAAGAATATGCTTGATAATGTGTAGCTATTCTAATGTAAGATTCTGGTAGAAGCCTATTTTTGGTGCGACCGACTGGATGTAAGATTTTGAGAAGTCGTGTGTCTCCTTTACTGAGTTGTTCCTTGTAGTGTAGTTCTTACATGAACCCATTGGTCTTAAGGGGATTCAAACATATTATATTTTGCGTGATCATTACTATTTTGTTTGTGCCTTCTAGGTTGATGAGGTCCAATTAGGTTTTAGATAGTTTTACTACTTTCATTATATTTCTTAGTATCTCTATTGTGATTCATATCATTTTATATCTTTACTACTGCCTATTACCATGTAATTAACTCGCTTATTATTGTGCTATTGCAATCATGATCTCGGCCGGCCTATGATGCCTACTGAGTACCCATTATTTTGTTACTCATACTCCCACTTTGCATATTTTTTCTTAATCCAGATCCATGTTCTAGTTGACCACGTTGATTCTCGTGTTGTTGTAGCTAGTGTTTCAGAGGTTAAGGGTGACTTTGTTGGAACTTGTGGTCGACTTAAATTCTTTTGTACACTTATGACTAGTTTTTTTGTATTCCGAGATAATGTTTTTTGTTTGTATATGCGTAGTCATGTACTCGATCTTTTGTAGTATATTTGTACTAGCATCCACTAGGTTTTTGGGATGGAACATATATTGTATTTTTCCTCGTTTGGGGGTTGTATATATAACTTGGTCTTATTTTCACTATTTTTCCTTAGGGAATCTCCAACCTAAACACCAAATTTGGTGTCAGCATCAAATAAAATTTAGTGTAATCAACTCCAACCCATTGCACCAAATTTTACACCAAAAAAGAATTTTTGTCTCTCTCTTCATTAATATATTATTATTTATTATTTTATTTATATTTTCTTATTTCATAAAACAAATTCTTTCTAAACCATTCACCATATAAAATTCATAGTATTTCCTTTTATAATCGTTTAACATGAAATTATTTTGTACCATAATTTTTAAGTAATATAAATTGTTAGCAAATATTATACATTATACATAATAATGGATAATACACATAAAAGTGAAATCATTAATGGAATACAATTAAATAAACATTACATAATTTTTTTTTGAAATTTTACACAAATATTCAACTTTGAAGATCACTGTAGTGCACCCATAAATGCTCTATTAATGCATTACGTAGTTCAAAATGAGTTTCTTTGTCCTTTATTTTTTTTACATCGAGCTAGAAATTATTTAAATTGATAATTTTCATCTATTGTCATTTCTACGGTCGGAGTTGGACCTTATGACGCATCTTGAATTGGTGCATTAAGATCACGTTCATCCTCAATTATCATGTTGTGCATTATAATACATGAAGTTAATAAATCATGTAGCACTTCTTTTCTCCAAAAACGTGACGGTCATGCGATAATTACAAAACGAGATTACAAAACTCCAAATACACGTTCAACATCTTTTCGACATGATTCTTTTTTCATTGTTTAATTGCAAAACGTGATGGTTATTTTTAATTACATTATTGTAACGACCTGCTTAGTCGTTTTGAGCAGCAGATTTTATTTCTGGAAAACTGTCTGAGACGACGTATCCAACGACGGACCGTCATGGGCACGACGGACCGTCGAGGGTGTCTCGTTCCAAACACTTGGAATTCTTATAATTGAGTGCTGAAATCGACTCTCTGAACTCTGTGACGAACCTGCAGGACGGACCGTCACAGACATGACGGACCGTTGTGAGGTTCCGTTTCAAAACACTTCAACTCTTGAGAATTGGGTACTGAGAGCAATTCTCTGAAGTCTGTGACGGACCTGCAGGACGGACCGTCACAGACATGACGGACCGTTGTGAGGTTCCGTTTCAAAACACTTCAACTCTTGAGAATTGGGTACTGAGAGAAATTCTCTGTCCGTCGTGACGGAAGTGCAGGACGGACCGTCGTAGGCACGACGGACCGTCTCAGACTCATCAAGGAAATTGAGTCTCTGAAGGTTGTGACGAACCTGCAGGACGGACCGTCGTAGGCATGACGGACCGTCACAGGTTGCGTAATCCCAGTCTGGGTCGAATTTCTGGGTAAGTTTTAAAGGGGAGTTTTGGACTATTATTGCTATAATTATAAATTTCGTGGGTCAATGTTAATAACTCAAATTCTTGGGGGTGTAAAGGAGATGACCTTGAGTTACTTATTGGTTATTTCCTCATCTTTTATACCTAATTATATGTTAATTAGGGAAAAGAGAGAGAGTTTGGAAGAAGAAAAAAAAAATAGAGAGAAGAAGGAGAGAAAGAAACGATCGATAGAGAGGGACAACCAAAGAGGAAACAAAAAGCTTTGAGAGATTGCTTGCTTGATCAAGAATCCTTGGTGAAGGTAGGTTATGGTTTGATACTATTCGTAGTAAACTCTTAATAGTGAATGATATGTATTGGTAGTATTGTAAACCCTTCTATATGCTTAAATGTATTCTTGCATGAATGTGATTATGTGATTGTGATAAAATAAGCATAATGAAGCTTTTTGAATCCAAAATATTGAAGAACCCTAATTTACCTTGAGATTGATGATGCCTTGGTATAAAAGAAGGCTTGATGAACTAAAGTAATGAGATTGATGATGCCTTGGTATAAAAGAAGGCTTGATGAATTGATAGAATGATGTTAGGGGATCGGAGTGTCACGTTCCGACACATAGTATTAGGGGATCGGGTGTCACGAACCGACACGTAGAATTAGGGGATCGGAGTGTCACGTTCCGACACATAGTATTAGGGGATCGGGTGTCACGAACCGACACGTAGAATTAGGGGATCGGAGTGTCACGTTCCGACACATAGTATTAGGGGATCGGGTGTCACGAACCGACACGTAGAATTAGGGGATCGGAGTGTCACGTACCGACACATAGTATTAGGGGATCGGGTGTCACGAACCGACACGTAGAATTAGGGGATCGTAGTGTCACGTACCGACACATAGTAGTAGGGGATCGGAGTGTCACGTACCGACACAAGAGGAAGAAAGATAATGAATCTTGAGAGATGTTAATATACTCAATGTAATGAACCTAATTTCCCAATGAGTGTGGTATTGAGGCTTGAGTCCTCATGGATGAACTTGGTAGTACTTATTGATGATTATAGTACTTGTTGCTACATGTTGAGTATTGTAGTTGATTTATGATATGAACTGATATATACTGTTTTCTATTTTGAGTTGGCCGATGATACCTACTCAGTACTTGTGTTTTGTACTGACCCCCTACTTGTTGTTTCTTTCTTTGTTATTTGGGGAATGCAGCAAACGTACCGTCGTCTTCAACTCAACAGCAATTCTAGCCAGTCTTCACTACACCGGATTTCAGGGTGAGCTAATGCTTCTAGCTTGGACTGGATCTTCTCTTCAA